>OX941080.1:2305000-2467500 GCA_954870635.1 Arctium minus | reverse complement strand
AAATTATGTAAGAAATGATAATTTCATTAATTTTTTAAATAATTTTCTACTTTGTATATACATATTAACTGTTGTTCAAATAATACATGAGACCCATAAAAATAGGTTCTTATTGAACACTACTGTTATGGAATTTTATGGTAATTCTTAATTAACTGAATTTACAATTGAAGATGCTCTAATAAAGTATATGGTACGTGATAAATTAATCATTTTTAATTAAAGCTAACTAATAAAAAGTAAATAATAATGTAAAATAAACTAAAAAACATGTTTAAATCTATACTATATTATAAAATAGACATAAAAAACTCTTAATTACAACATTTTAAACACAAAATACAACTAATTAAAGTCAATTACTTAATTTACAATTTCATAATGTTTTGGTACAACTTATATTTTATTATAAAGATGTAATTTATTTTATTTTTAGTTATGATCTGTTTATAAATATAATGATAAATTATTTTGTTTTGTTATTATATTTAAAATTATTGATGATATATTTTAATAAAAAATAAAACATGCAGTTTATCTCATAGTGTTTATCCTGTATTTAATATGTTTATTTACAGTTAGTTATACAAATAAAAACATGTGACTTTAATAAGTTATAATTATGTTTCATTACTTGTAATTTTGAATTTTAACTAATATTTCCATATTATATTATAAAGCATTTAAGCTAAACTCTTAAAAACTAATTTTTATGCATCAGGTACCATTTATTAATGCATATTACTTAAAATTCAAAAGTACAAATTGATTAAACATAAGTACAACTTATAAAAGCTCAATATTTGAATTCGTGTAACTAACTGCAAATAAGCACTTATTTTTATTTTCTAAAATATCTAAATTTTTTAACTATTGATATAACTAACCGATAAATATAAGAAAATTCGAGATAAAATACCTTATTTTTTTTTTATCTTTTTAATTTTGAATATAAAAAAAGTTAAATATAGTTGTCATTTAAATTAAACATTTTTTGACCCGTAACAAAATACTTTATTATTATTTTTTATAAAAAAACATAATTAAACTAAACTAAAATATATATTTGTTTTAAATCTAGGTTTCTCAAAATCGTAAAAAAAAATAAAAAAAAAAACTAACAAAAAGTATGAATAGTGATCGAGGGTTCAAGTTCTATATTTCAGAAATCTGCTGCATTGCGAGGGTACATTTCTAGTATTGATTAAAAGACGAATATTCGTATCAGAATGAAAGTTAAGGGAAAAGATGAAAAGAGATTTGGACCATTAATTACTTTTAATTTCAAACTCATCTATGAATTGCATTTGATACAGGGATTGATCTGGTGCATCTTATATCTATGTATCTCATCTTAATGTGAATCCGATGGTTACAAGGATTGATCTGGTACAACCTATCTCTATGCATCTCATCTTAATCTGAATCCGATGGTGGAGATCTTTTCTTACTATTTTTACCATAATTTTCGTCTCACCAGAACACCAAACCCTATTTAAAAAATATTAAAAAATGTTTAAAAAGTTTTTAGAAATACAACTTGAAATAAGTTTTAAAAAAAACAAATTAATTAAGGATTATTTAAAATTATCCAAATAAAATGATAAAAAGGTAAAAGAAATGGTGGGGTGTTGGGGAAAAGGGTAACCTTAAAAGACGGGGTTGAGTGGGACCCAACATTGAGTTGGTTGTTGAAGTAGGTGGGACCCAGTGTGTGACACGTAGATTAAAAAGAGGACGGCCACGTAGGACAGAAAGAGGATCGATCAGGGGGAAGTGTGTGGGGCCCAGCTGGGTACAGTCGACTAGCGGTGGCCACGGCTTTTCCTTTATTTTTTTTATCTTTTATCTTTTTTTTTATATTTTATATTTTATTTTTATTAATTTTGTTTTATTAAAAGGCTCTTGGTAGTTGCAGATGTCAGACCCTAACTTATTCTTTTCCCAAGTTAAAAGAGTTATGGGCGACTTCACCCTTCCTTTATTTATTGTTGTTATATTTTTTTCCATTTATTTTAGAAAAATATATGTATTTCTTAAAACATCTCCACCATCTCTAAAATTTCTCCAAAATAAATAATTAAAAGTTAAAATCTATATAAAAATTTACATCCATCTTCAACAGATTTTTCATTTTGGAGATGAAATCATTACTTAGAGCATCTCCAACAGCATTGCTATAATTTTCTAAAATAGAGATCAAAAAATGAAAAATCTCTAAAAAGTATTACATTCATCTCCAGCAGATTTGCTATTTTAGAGATTTTAAAACAACTTATATTATTATAATATTTTATAATTTATCATCCCAATACACTTTTTAAAAAAAATTTAATATAAAATAATAAAAAGTGAATTTCATTTGTGGAATTGAATAAAATAATCATTTCTCTCTCCTACCATCAAGTTTTAGAGAATTCTCTAAACTTGGAAAATTTTCAACTTTTTTCTATTATAGCAAACAAGATAGCAAAGCTGTTTGAGAGGTTTAGAGAACAAAAACTCATTTTTTTTATATTTTAGCAATGTTGTTGTAGATGCTCTTATAATATTAAAATATTATATAAATTTAATAAAATATTATTTATCTCTCATACCCATCTCATTTGAAAAAATCTTATTGGTAGAATATAATAAAAAAATAATTTTATCTCTCATGGTAATCATTTTTGGAGATTTTGAAGAGTTCTCCATATTTGGATAAATTTACACTCTCTCTCCTACTTTCTCCATTTTGGAGAAAGATTTGGAGAATATGTTGGAACAAAAAAATGTCTAAAATCTCCATTTTGGAGAAGCTGTTGGAGATGCTCTTAATGACTCATAAGTCTAAATCATTCAAGACATTTTGACTTTTTTTTTCCAGATTTCAGAAACTCTCAACTCTTTAATACATTTGAAATAAGAAAAGTGGTAACCTAACTTCTTAAAATTTATTATGGTCGTCTCGTTTCATATGGCCCTTCTTTCTTTCAAGTTTTTTTTTAAACGGCAAGAAACATTTATTACCAAACAACCGAAAAGTTTACCAAACCGGAACAATGAGAATGGAACAAAGCAACAACAAAAGAAGAAAAACAAACGATACACGGGTATCTAACGAGACAGAGAGAAAACGGAGTTTGCGAGGAGCAAACCACCGCAAATACAAAACACACAAATGGCCGAACCAGACTACTGTTAGTAGTGATGGCCATCTCGGCCCGCCCCGACCAGTTAACCGAACCCGAACCGCCTCAAAACCCGGCCCGGCCCGATGCCAAACCGGTTTGAAGCCTGAAATCATGGACCGGTTCATGTTTTTAGAGTTCTTGGCGGCCCGAGCCCGGTTCACGGCCCGGCCCGACCCGACCCGATTCGTACTTCTAAAAAAAAGAGACATTATGTTACCATTTATATACGTTTTTTTTTGTATTTTTTACCCCCCAAACCCCTATAAATACTTGTATTGTAAGTTTGTAATTTAAAATTATATATAAAACGTATTTTTAAAGTGTATTTTAGTGATTTATTATAAATAAAACGTATTTTTAAAGTGTATTTTAGTGATTTATTATAAATAAAACGTATTTTTAAAGTGTATTTTAGTGATTCATTATATAAAGAAATTATTTTAAAAAAATACGAGGAAATCATCAGCCCGATCACGACCCGGTTTTATATAACCGGTTTATTCCCATCTTAAACGGGCCGAACATTTTTGGGTGAAGCCCTGCCCGAAGCCCGATTGGCCCGGTTTTTAAAATCACTGCTTGGGCCCGAAGCCCGTTTTGGCCCGACCCAACCCAGCCCAAGCCCGATTTTTGGTCATCACTAACTGTTAGTCACACAAACAATTACAAAACAGCTAACAGAAACAAACACTCTAATTGATTCACATTTCAAACATTCACACGACCTCTTATTAATCAAAAGTGAAATAAGACTTTAGACCTTTTAAAAAACAAACGCATAGTTTTTGGCTGGGTGGATTTGGTCAAAAAATTATAATTTAATTGAAAATGTTTTTATAATTTAAAGATAAATAAATAAAAATATGTGGGTTAAATGGTGGAGATCACCGACGGTTCCCATAATTCAAGAATCGATTCTTGTGAGAGTAAAGGAAAGAAAGCAAGAAAGAAAGAAAAAGGTTGACGTTTTGGTTAACGTGGGCCGTGGGGGTGTTTTTGTCTTTTTATTCTTTTCAATTTCACATGATATGATATGACATGATGATGATGATGATGGTGTAAGATGCCATCATGGACCATAGTGTGAACCACAATACAAATATTTCAATGCTCCATCACGTGACCCACGCGTGATCTATGGCTTTTCTTTTTCATCACTTATTACTCTTTTTTAACGTTTTCCTATTTTTTGTCTTCATTATAACACACACAAAAAAAATCCAATTAAATATTATTTTTTTACAAAAAATATTATTTAAAGGGCGTTTGGTTGATTTTATTTATCAGGTTGTGTATGAATAAAGTTGTCTGTATATATTGAGAAGTTTTATTTGAAAGTAGTGGTATGCAAAACCCGAACGGCTTGAAAACTTGATCCGAAAGTGAGGTGTTTGTGCAAAACCGAACCCCCTGAAAACCGAAAATTTGAAAAATCTGACATTTGGGGGATATTTGGGAGCGAGGGATTGGATTTTTTTTTTTATTTTTTGCATAACGACGGTTTATCCTATACGTTCATTGAATAAGTCACTTTCTATATTATAAAGTTATCAAGTTATTTACCAAAGAGTTATTTATAGCTAACTGAATAAGTTGTTGATCACATTAAGTTTATTAAGTTGCTAACAAACAAACTCTTATTCAAACAAAGGTTATGTTTGGCAAACTAGCTGATAAACTAACTTTTCAAAACGCTACTCTGAGTAGCTTTTCAATAAGCTAGCATATAAGGTAGTTTATGGTCATCTAAACATGTAAAAAAAATCTAGTTTTTTTTGCCAAACAATGCCAAAAACTAAAATCTAAGTGTTTTTTTACAACCCCACTGAACTTAATCCTTTTCGAACCATCTTAATTACTGACCAGAATGCAACAAAATTTCTAATTTTTTACAGAAAAACATCGTCATATAAAATCCAGGGAAGAAATACACAAATACAAAACATAACTAACTAAAGAGGCTAAACACACCATCTATAAAAACATAGAAAGGACGGAGGGAGCGAAACATAACCCAACAAATTACCACCATCATCTTTAAAACGCCCTACACATCGAGAAACAAAACAATGACCCAATCTACCCAGGTAACAAAAATCAGTATGCAGTGATTTTTATTTAGTGTAAAGATAGCTTCCCCCCCCCCCCCCCCCCTCAATTACCGAATTATGTGTTTAAGTGTTTCTATATTATATACATCTTTTACTCTACGATATGTCTTATAAGTTGTAACTACTGATTACATGAATGTCAAGTTATAAAGTTATATTATTTCATTTATCATTTAAAACTGGAAAAAAATCCAATTACTTTAAATGGGTTATATTAAAAATAGGAAATAAAATTATTTACGGGTTAACTCGACCCTACTCGAGTCGACTCCATCCTTTTGGAACCATCTTAAAATATTTACACCCTTTCGTCATATAAATTATTCCTTGGGTTGTTATTGCTTCTGTTGGTTTTTAATATCGAAAGATTCCAAAAAAGGCACGTCTTGAGAGCATGAATCACTTGGATTTATGTAAACAATGCGTTCTTGATGTTGATAAGTCTGCTAAAATGGCTGTATAAAAAAACAGTTCAAATATGACGGAAAACGATAATAACACGCCAACAACTTCATTCAATAAATGCGTATACAAATTATTGTATATTTGTATTTGTACTTATTTGACTTGGGATTTTTTTTATATTTTATAAAAAATAATATTTTAATGATTTTGGGAAAGTGAAATACTTATGGATTTATAGGTGTTGGTTTATGATAATTTAACCAAGTCAAGTCTTTTGAGTGTTATACGCGTTTGAGCTTTTGACCTTTGACTTCTTGGGTAATAAAAATAAATTATTTTTAACACCATTTTTTTTTTTGAAAGGTGCCCTATGTTATGTCTAGACTAATCCCTTGACAAATTTTGACCCTGATTAAACCTCAGTGATCACAATTGATGAGTACGACTGAATTCGAACCCTGGATAGATGAGATATTCCACCACATCCCCCAGAGTATTAACCAGTACGCCACAACCGTACCATTTTTATCCAATAATAATCTATTAATAAAGCCATTATAAGTAATAACATTTATCAGGAAGAAATTTCACTGTTCATGAACAGTAATTTACATATTTGGTCCTTCAGGTTTTTAGTCAATTACAGATTTGGTCCTTGAGCTTTAATTTTTTTTTCTATGTTTGTAGAGTTACAGATTTGGTCCCTATAGTTTTATTTTCCTCTTGGATTTAGTCCCCATAATTTGTTGATTCCAAAATAGACTTTCGATTTTGCATTTGCGTAACGTTTTGGTCCTCGAAACTAAAAGTTGTTAGCTCCTGACCGTTAGGTAAATGACATTTCGATCATTTATAACTTTTTCATTTTCTAATTTAAATAAATAAAAGTTATATTATAAAAATTATTTTTATTATATAAGCATAAAATAAAGATCTCTTAACATGCATCGCATCTAAATGACTGTGTCTTCTCCAACCCAAAACCTATGTAAAATTTGTTTAATTCATATTTTTATTATAATTTAATGTAGTCCCCATATTTTGTTGATTCCAAAATAGACTTTCGATTTTGCATTTGCGTAACGTTTTGATCCTCGAAACTAAAAGTTGTTAGCTCCTGACCGTTAAGTAAATGACATTTCGATCATTTATAACTTTTTCATTTTCTAATTTAAATAAATAAAAGTTATATTATAAAAATTATTTTTATTATATAAGCATAAAATAAAGATCACTTAACATGCATCGCATCTCAATGACTGTGTCTTCTCCAACCCAAAACCTAAGTAAAATTTGTTTAATTCATATTTTTATTATAATTTAATTTAGGTTTAATAACAATGTAACTTTTTTTAAGTTTAATGATGTAATGTACCATTTGCCAATTTATTTTCGCTTCCTATCATACACACACATCATCCTCATAGGGCATTTTGTAAATTATAGTGATGCTGCTAACAGACACAAAATGTTTTGTTCTCATAATTGGTGATGCTCAAATTTATGGTCTT
This sequence comes from Arctium minus, assembly GCA_954870635.1. NCBI lineage: Eukaryota > Viridiplantae > Streptophyta > Magnoliopsida > Asterales > Asteraceae > Arctium > Arctium minus. The sequence goes on along the minus strand of OX941080.1, from coordinate 2,460,300 downwards.
AATATTTCTTTCCATCCGCAGCAACGCGCGGGCATTAATCCCACCTCGTTAATAATATATTGCAAGAATTATAAGTGTATGAGTGAAAAGAAGGGTTCAAACGAGAATATTTTTATTTTATGAAAATGAAAGAACATCATTTGCTATAAATAAGGGGAAAACGTTTCCTCACCTTGGTTAAAGCGGATTTTGCAAGCTTCAATTTGAGCAATTTGCGATCTAATTTGGAATAAACGGAATAATAATATTTCTAGAAAAACATCTTCTTCTGTTGTGATTCCATTTACCGAACTCCAACTACGTGTGTTCGTTCGGGTGTCTCGACGGCTTAGAAAGGGTTCCATCCTCATTTCCCCTTAACGGGTAATGCTTGTCAAAGGCCCTTATTAGTCGTTAATCTTTTTTCAAGTTGTTGCTTTTGTGAGCTCTAAGCGTTATGTTTCCTCTGATTTTCCTTTTTGGTCTTTTGTAGCATATTGCACCTTGCAGTTTCAGTTGGTTTCCATTCAGACATGTTCTAGTTTTTAAAAAATATATATTTTTCTGTTGCTTTTAAAAAAATAAACAGAATTGTGGACAACCTTTGGCATGACATAGGTCGCAGGACAAGTCGTCCGCGCACCATCAAGTCCCCTCGTGTGTTTTTATCACATTAGACAAAGGTATTTTCGCATTTTCGTAAAACAAAGGTGTTATCATTTCAATCTCCACTTATTAGAGAATAAGTAAAACCCTATTAAAATACTATTCAGAGTCTCGAGTAGATATTAGGGGATGCAACATATTTTTTAAAAGAATGCTAAAATTATAATAGATCCGAGAGACTTTCAATCTTTTTGCAGACCCTGTTACACCTAAACCTTTCGATTACAAATTTAAAGTGAGATAACAAATATACATATATACAAATTACCGATGCGATTATACGAAATATTATTTTTGTTTTATGATAGAAATTAGTGAGACACTAATGTAGACTGCAGTTTTGCATTCGTTGATTAAAGACTCTAAACAACGTAAAATTGAGCCCCAAAAATTTGGGACATTGTTCAAAATCACACATTTAACATGCTAAAGAACGACCCTAATAGATACCTGACTTCAACATGCTCCGATATTAACAACAAACAATCTGATAAAATTTTAAGATTTTTCTAGGTACATAAAAATGAGGTCTTTTTAATGTAAACTTTAAGATAGTCTCAACTTGTATTTGGATGTCTAAAATTAAAGTATAATTCCATGAGATATAGGCTATGTTTGGCAAATTAGCTGATAAACTAGCTTTTAAAAACGCTACTATGGTATTGTTTGGCAAACTAGTTTATAAGTTAGCTGGTAGCTGATAAGTTAGTTTTTCAAAACAATACTATGAGTAGATTTTCAATAAGTTGGCTTATGGTCATCCAAACATGTACAGAAAAAAAGTTAGATTATAAGCTAGTTTTTTTTTTGCCAAACATAACCTATGAGTAGTTTTTCAATAAACTAGCATATAAGTTAGTTTTTTGTCATCCAAACATGTACCTAACTTATAAGCTAGCTTTTTTTTTTTGCCAAACAATGCCATAATCGACTTGGGTCCCTAGTTTGAGGACAAGTCTATGTTAGATAATTAGCGATGAAAGCAATTAATTATAATTTTAAATAATATATAAAATAATTCTTTAAATAATGCAAACCAAAATTTTGATACAAATTATACTTGTTGCCTTTTTTTGAATAAAATAATTACAAGTTCAAGATTTATCGACATATATGAATAATTATAAATAATATACGTTTTATCATATATATGATTATTCAAAACAGATATCGATTTTTTTATTGTCGATTTCCTAAATATTGAACTTTGATATCTTTTCTTATGTCATTATCTATGAGAATAAAAAATACGTTTGGAATTCGGGAATCTGAGGCAATTTCAAACAAAAAGTTAGGGAGATATCGAAATTGTTTTATGCCATTTGACTCTAAACAAAACAACGGCAGAAAACAAACAATTGAATTGATAACGACATTATTCTCGTCTTTCGTGTATCCCAAACTTTGTTGTTTTACGACTATTCTATTCTATATTGTCTAATAATGCTAATAATGAGAGATGAATTATTCGGACTCACTAAATGAATATAAACCACAACTAACGCCGTGGGCTACAATCTGAATTGACTTGTTTTAGCAGCTGTACGTTCTACATATAATTTAGAATTATGTGTTTTAAGTGGTGGCAGGCTTATAAGGCTAGAAAGCGAGGTGCGTATGCACAAACTTCGGCATTTGCTATAATCCTAAAATCGTGAAATAGCAATGGATATTCAAATTAGGATTATTGGGTCTAACACTGCTTTCAATTCAAATTTGGGTAGTATTTTCTGAAAGTTGGACCGACTCGTAATAGTCAAATATGATATATAGGTCCATTGTGACCAAAACCAATATTGATGTGCGATATCATAATTACAAAAGATATATTGTTTGAAAGATAAATTGTTGAGTTATTTTATCGATCACCAACTATTGAGTTATTTTAAAGATCTGCTTAACTAATTTTTTACCAGATAAAAAATCAACTCATACCTAATTAATTAGTCACAGGGTTTAGAAATATGTCGATGGATCAACCAATCTGATCAGGTTCATTTTAAATGTCAATTCATTTTGATATTTTATACAACACGTCATCCGATCCATCCATCTCACCATATGTAATTGTTTTCAAATTATTAAAAGCAATCATACAATTTCCCATTTTAGAATAATCATAAAGTAATTTAAATTAAAAAAAATGGTTGATGATGAAAGTGGGGTTTAATAAATAGTTGTTGTGATTCTTATAGTTTAATTAAAAATGGGATGATGAAGTTGGTTGAAAGCAAACATCAATCTAGCATCATTATTTCAATATTGTGCATGATCTCCTCATATTATACCCCACCATCCACTTTGCTCCACCATGTCTATCAATATTATATTCCTTCAATCTTACCTTATCTTTTCAATTTTCTATTTGGGAATTCTTCAAATATTATATATATATATAATAAAATTTTCTTTCTTTGTCTCCAATCGCTGGCTATATGTCGACATCTGGCCTAAAGATCCTCCATTTCTTCATCAAAAGTCGAGCAAACGTCATTATTTCAACTTTGGCCATCGTTAATTAGAACCAGTCTTGATTGGTTGCTTGATCGACATCATAGGCTTCCCTTCATCAATCCTTCTTCATATTCACTGAAACATCATCATGTGATAGGCTCGAGCCCATTTTATATTCAATTGGGCTTGTTTTGGCCAGAGTACGAGCAAATCCTCACTGACTTCACCAACATCTGTAGTAGGTTGATGTTGTAAAGGAATAGTACGTTCTCGTTACTTTGTTTCTAGTTGGTTACACCATCTCGTTCTATTAAAGTAGATTGAATCAATCACCCTCTTCATGGTCTCCCACTTATCTGCTTGGATTTCCTGTGTGGTCCTTTGTGGTGTCGTTTGGTGGCTCAAGTACAATTTATAGCAATAGCAGAATTTGGCACATGGGTTATCATGGTTGTGGAAAAAATGTCTACTTCTTTCTATGTTGGATATGAATGCTCATAAGCCATTCGATCACTATTTCAATCTTTTACATTTAACAATGTCATTTGATAATGTAGTTTTCTTACCTTATTTTTATTAATATAGGTTGAATATGACCATGGAAACAGTTTGCTTCTTTGATTTCGGTTTGAAGTGTCAAATAAGTCAAATTATATATTCAAAATTTATTCTACAATACAAGATATTGATATAACAAAATTCAAGCATAATACAAAAACGATATTTTGTATTTTTACTGTGTATTTCATTTCAACTTGAAAACATGATATATATATATATATATGTTATCACGAAAATCTTGCTTATTTGAGGAATATAAAAGATTGGAACTAACAATAAAATGGAAATGGGATGGGACCTATCAATAACAACTTGTTGAAAGTTGGCAAATAATGATCATGACTGAAGTTTCCCCCCTTCATTTCATCGTATCTTCCTCCACTTTTGTTCTATCAGACTACTCGACTTATTATTTCCGCTTGTCGATTCGTACCCCACGAAACACAAACTGCGTGGGACCACTCGTTTGTTGATGTGTTTTCTGTCCAAATTCATCACTATCATTTTTGTACGCAAATGGACCAATAATCGACAAATGTCTTGTCACTTTGATAGGAATAAATCAAGATTGTCTTAATGGATACAAGGAATGACACTGACACCCGTGTTTCAACACAATGATGAAATAAAACGATAAGAAGTTATTTATCATCATATAGTTTGTTGTAAGCTTGCGTTATAAGACGTTTTATTAGATCGTATATTGATGAGGGCAGGTTGAGGGTCTAATTGTCTCGTTTTCTGCATTTGTTTACGTACGCTTTTAAATATGTCAACCTAAAAAACAATGATAATTGCTAGTGGAGCATATAACATATGCTTCAAGAACTTGTTTTGTTCTTTATTTCTTTTATTCGTATCTCACCCGATCTTTAAAAATCTATAATTCCGATAAAAGGAATAACTTGCCTTTAGGCTACCAAAAGCGATAGTGGTTTGGGTCAATCAAAGATTAAAAAGAACAACCCAGTCTCTCGATCTTTCTTTTCATGTGTTACAAGTCCATGGCCTTTAAAATCAGATTCAGATTCGTATATATTATATACGTTCTTTTTGTTGCATGGGTTTTCCTTTTCAAACTATTCCAAATCTACCACACGATTTTATACTCCATCAAAAGTAATGTCTATACAAGTGTTCGATTAAAAACAACAAAACTTAGTTAGGTATCTTTTTAACATGTTATTGCAGTATAGATATGGAAGTCATCAAATATGGCGAAAAGATGTATGTAAACATTATTTACACGAAAATTATTATATGACCATGTGCACAAAACACTTGATGTGTAAAGTATACCTTTAAGGCTATAACAATCTATCAACACAAATAAGCTTGAAACAATATGCAAAAAAGATAAGAAACGTAACCCAAATGATCCCATTTTAAAAGGGGTGGCCTAAATGCAACTCTATATATTGCTATATGCAGTCTACCTACTAAGTTTCTCATCGCATATCAATATCAAGACTTACTTTTTACATTTCTAATGCATAATTTGACCTAATTACTCATTGAAATTAGGGAAAAGTTCATAAAAACCCAACAAACTATTCCATTTTGAATGGTTAAATCCCTAAACTAATTTTTTGAATGAAAAAACCATTAAACTTTCTCATTTTGAATGAGTAAGTCCCTGAACTATTTTTTTTAAATGAAAAAACCATTAAACTTTTTCATTTTGAATGAAAAAACCAATAAATTTTCCAATTTTGAATAATTAAGTCCCTGCATATTTTTTTCAATAAATTAAATCATTTAACTTTTAAAAATTGGTTTACTTACATCATTTTAACCAAAAAAAAAACTATATGGAACCGATTATCTTTTGATTCTTCCTCTTTTGATAAATAAAAAATAGATCAAAAAGAGGGAGATCGATGCCAAAAGCAACGTGTTAGGTGATATGGAGAACGGACAATGTAAGGGCAATGGGGAGAGGCGAGGTAGAGCGATACAATTGTCTATGAGGGGTTTTAATGACGTATAATTTGAGAACGGTAAAACTGATTTTGATTTGTTTTTACTTTAAAACCTTCATCGTCAGTTCCAGGTATCTTTAAAAAAAGGTAACCAATTTTTAGAAGTTCGATGGTTTATTTATTAAAAAAAAAATTTAGGGACTTAATCATTCAAAATAAGAAAGTTTAATGTTTTTTTCGTTCAAAAAAATAGTTGAGGGACTTAATCAATCAAAATGAGAAAGTTTAATAATTTTTTCATTCAAAAAAATAGTTCAGAGACTTAATCATTCAAAATATATTAGTTTATTGGATTTTTTTGAACTTTCCTTTGAAATTATTATTTTTAAGAACTATGGAAGTAACCAATAAGGTAGAATGGTGACTAATGAAGATAGTATCTTGGCCACCCTTATGATAGAGAAAATATATACATATATTATAGTAACCAAAGTGTATGATAAAATAAATAAAAAAGAAAAAGAAAGAAAAATTTTCAAAATTTCGAGAAATCTCAAAACATTTCCAACATGTATGTTATATTTTCTCTTTTTTTATCTTCCAAACCTGGATTTTTTTTTTCCCTCATATTTTTCTTTATTTTAGAGAAGGGTTAACATACATGTTGGAGATTCTCTAAAACTTAATATGAGGAAAAAAATTATTATTTTAATTGTTTTCACTAACAAGTTGAATGTCTTGTAATTTTTTATAAAGTTTTTTTTAAATGTAAAAAATTAATAACTGTTAAAATTATTTTAATTGTACTCTGGAACTATAAAAACAGAAGTTAAAATTAATATAATTTTGATTTCTTACACTTTATTTAAAAGAAAATTATATGATCTACAATATTTTCACGGGGGAGACTAATGGCAACCTATACTTTGCTAATGACACCCTAAATGATTTTCTCCTCACAAACATCAACATTAAAACATGTTTTTTACATTTCTAATGCATTAATTGACCTGATTTTGACCTTAATAAAATTGCTATTAGTATTACCCTATTTTCACATGGGAAAAATGATATGAAAACAAAAACAAGGAGATATAAAATTGCTTTCTTGAAGCAATCATTCCTACTTTCACATGGAATGGATGGATTTAGAGATGGTGTTGTTGTGTATTATGAATAAAAAGGGCAATCCTTATTCATATTCCTATTCTTTATTGGCCCCCTTTGCTTTCTTTTTTTTTTCTATCAACAAAGTGCTTTGTGGTCTTCCCTCCAACAATTCTTTCAAAAACACCATCACAAATCAATAGTGGGGGTGTAACAATCACCTTTTTCCCAACCATTACAACATCCCCATCATTTTAAACATAAATAAAAACATTAAAATTGTACAGTATGAATCATGTATGATATGAAAGGAATGACGTACTGATTATGGATAATGGGGAACTGACTACAGAGCACCAATAATCATGCCTTATGATCAATGTCTAGGCATTTTTTGCAACAAGAGTATGCACGAATCAAGGTTTATTTTTCTTCAGGCTGTGATGGGATTGTTAAAGGGAAGAAAAACGAACATATAAAATAGAAGTTAATAGCTAAGTAAATATTACAAAAATCAGTATCTCATTGTATGTTTTATCTGTTTTAGTACAAAACCCTGTATCTAAATCTCTATCATTGATTGAATAAAAAAGAAAAATAATATGATAATTTAAAGATAAATGAAGCTAAGGATTGGAATGCAAACCCAACTTCCCCACTACCTCCCACCATAATTATGTCCTAATTAGCTTTATCTATACTAGTTGTTGAAATGATAGTGAGATGAATTTTAAATATGCTTTCGGTAATTTAGCTTCTTTTTATATCTGATTTGGTCTTGTTCATCTCGTAATCTATTCTGTCTTCTTTTTTCCGATTACCTCATCCCGCATCTTGTAACCAACTATACCCAGTATTTGTCCAAAATGCTAACGTGGTTTCAAATATCATCTCACATCTACGTCAAATAAAACAAATAAAATCTGATCTTTTAAAAAATTGTCCTAATGTCATCCCTACACGCCTACTCGAACCTTTCTCCTGCATCTCTTTTATTAAAGTTTTGCCCAACCCTAGACACATAAAGGGTGGTCACATACATGAACCTTTTAATATTCTAGATAAACATAGAAATCAAAAGTACGTGTCACATTCATATAATGCTAACTAAACCTTATCAATACTCAAACTAATATAACCAAAACCCTACTCGTTAATAAACCAATCAGATTTATTTATTAATTCCAGATGTATTGTAGATTTAACAAAAGAGAGATAGTTTGATCAAGATTTGTTTGTTAGAGCCAAACTACCACCTATAAATGAAAATTCAATAAGAGTAGGCTCTGCAATGAATGTTTGCTCCTCTTTAGCCAAAACGGAAAGGTCTTTACGCATTAATTCAGATATCGACTTATTAAATATCGAACTTCTTAGCTGTCAAACGTGCATTAATTAAGTGTCTTCCACACCTAATAATACATCCATCGTCTCCATACGGTAAATGATTCTAAATCTAAAATGGAACACAAATAAGAGAAACTATGAGCAGAACCGTTCCTGACATTTTATGACGTATCCTGATAATTCATTTTAAAAAATTTCTTCCAGTATATATAGACGTAAAATCAATCAATAATAGTTTTAAAATCAGTATTATCTACATACGTTTCAACATTCAGTTCTACCATAAAATACATCATATGATACATGATTTCATTTGGGTCATCATAAATCCCAGTAACCGCCCTTTATAAGACTTGTTTCTTCAAATGATCTCGATATGTCCCAATGGATCTATTGAACTAACTAATAAAAATAAAAATATTTTATTTCTGAATGTGAACATGTTAACAGAAAACTACAATATAATGTAATGTTGTATTTGTGACCGGAACAAAATATTAATAAAATATAATATTGTTTATGGGTTTTTAAGTATAAGTCTAGCATAGAATTGAACATATAGTAGATTACATTATGTTGTAATAATTATCACATATACAATATATGTTTTGCGTATAATGATAATCTCAAATATTGTGATAATTGAGGGAATTAGTATTTTAACGTATTGTTTTACACATATATTTTTTTCATTTAATGTTGGAACATAAGTTATTGATTAATATATATTTGTTTTATAATTTATTTTCTACATGTTTATGTTTAAGAGTGTGACACTTCTTTTACATGTATTTTAATGAACACAGACACATAAAAAAAGTTTCACATTATAAAACAAATTTATGTTAGTCAATACTTTAAACTTTGCCCAAGATAAAAATTTTGTATGTGAAATGACACATAATGCATCGTTTCTCATGATTATCATAATATTTAGGTTTTCATTTGATTAGCCCTGTATATATGTGTGTGTGTATATATATATATATATATATATATATATATATAGTTATCATGAGAAGAGTAAAAGGGGACTTTCACCTTTGGATCAATGCTAATTGAAGATCAATTAAAAATGTCTTTCTAATCAAATTTATGAGTTATTCTGGGTCTTAATTTGAACCCGTAGATTGACACTAATTAAAAATGATCAAGGGTTCAAACAACTTCCCATATGACAAAATTAGTGTCAATCTATTGGTTCAGATTAAGTGCCAAAATAACTCATAAATTATCTCGGTGCATCTCGGTGAGAAGTCGAGGTTAACGTCAGAAACATGAGTAGTGGTTATAAACCGTTGGATGAGTAATAGATGCACATTAGGATAAGATGTATCGAGATAAAATGTACCGAGATGCAATAGATCAATTCTCTTCTAAGATGCAATTCATGGGAGAGCATGAGATTAAAAATGATCAATAGTTCAAATCCACTTCTCACGTTAACCTCAACTTCTCACACGATTTTTCGCATATATATATATATAAGCAAGGTCAAACGAGAACGCTAACTATTTAAAAAAAAACGAAAACAACAAAAAACAACAGATCGTGTAGAAAATCATATGTGATTTTGCACTAACCCGAAAAATTCGGACGCGGACGATGTCAACCGCTACTCACGGGTCGTGCGCATAGTTGCGTGAATCATATACGATTTTGTAGATGAATCATATATGATTTTGTATGTAATCGACTGTTTTCATGTTTTCTTAAATATATATTGTTCTCGTATGAACTCACCTCTATATATTTATATGTATATTTAGATGAAAGATCATGTCAAAAAAAGAGTTAAGGTGAGAAGGTAAAAAGTAATTTAGACCTTTTATCATTTTTAATCTCAACCCTATTCATAAATCATGCTTAATATAAAGATTGATCTGATATATCTTGATACATGTCATATTTGATCTATGGGGTTGTTTGGGATTGCTTATTTAAAATAACTTATGATTATTTATAAAAGTGTTTACTAACTTATGTTTATTTATAAAGTGTTTATTAACTTATAGAAAGAAGAGACAAATATGTAATTTGGTTAAATAAGTTAATAAGGAGTTTCAAATAAGTCAGTTGAGAATGACTTATCAAAAACTCCTTATTAGCGGGATGAAAAAGTCATAAGTCTTTTTATATTTTTTCCAATCTAAATACTCAAAACAACTTATTTGATATTTGAAAACACAATAAGTTAATAAGCAATCCCAAACACCCCTTACTATATATTAATTTAAGAGTGAATTGTGGATTTGGTCCCTGTGGTTTACTGATTTCTTTGACCATGGTCCTCATTCTATGTTTATTGTGGATTTGGTCTTTGTGGTATTCAATTTATTTTGGTCATGGTCTTTCTGACTAACACTTCCATTAACTTTGTTAAATCAATGACCATTTTAGCCATTTTGCCTATTTTTTGTCTTTTTTTTATAAGAAAAAAAAAAAATATATATATATATATAACGATATTAAAATAAATAAAATAAGACATTATTGTATGATTTAATTGTTTAATTTTTTTTAAACTAATTATATTAAATACGATTTAATTTTATTATTTTATTGTAATTGTGGAAAAATATATATAGTTTTATTGTTTTAATGTAATTAAAATTTCAATTTAAACAAATCAGATCATAAAACTACATCTTATTTTATTTAGAGTGAATAAAATAAAATATGGTTTTATGTTTTGATTTATTGAATTAAAATTTTAATTAAATTAAAGACGATTTAATTATATTGTTCTTTTATTATCATTGCAACGAACAAGCTTTTTGTTGATATTTTAACACAAAAAAAACATTAAAACCCGTTGAGAAATGAACTTTAATTTTATCATACTAAAAACAATATGAAAATTGATTTTGAGTTTTTGACTGAAAAACAATATGAAAATTGGAGCTTCTAATTTTAAGATGATAAAATTATAGTTCATTTTTCAACGGTTTTCAATGATTTTTGGTGTTAAAATATCAACAATAAACTTGTTTGTTGCAATGATAGTAAAAGAACAATATAATTAAATCGTCTTTAACTTAATTAAAATTTTAATTCAATAAATTAAATCATAAAACCATATTTTATTTTATTCGATCTAAATAAATAAGATATAGTTTTATGATCTGATTTGTTTAAATTGAAATTTTAATTACATTAAAACAATAAAACTATATCTTTTTTCACAGTTACAATAAAATAATAAAATTAAATCGTATTTAATATAATTAATTTTAAAAAAATTAAACAATTAAATCATACAATAATGTCTTATTTTATTTATTTTAATATCGTTATATATATATATATACATGTGTGTGTGCATGTGTGTATAAAAATATTGTTTATATTTTTCTTATTAAAAAAGAACAAAAAATAGACAAAATGGCTAAAATGGTCCTTGATTTAACAAAGTTAATGGAAGTGTTAGTCAGAAAGACCATGACCAAAATAAATTGAATACCACAAGGACCAAATCCACAATAAACATATAATGAGGATCATGATCAAATAAATCACTAAACCACAGGGACTAAATCCACAATTCACTCTTAGTCAGAAGGACCATGACCAAAATAAATTGAATACCACAAGGACCAAATCCACAATAAACATAGAATGAGGATCATGGTCAAATAAATCACTAAACCACATGGACCAAATCCACAATAAACTCTTAATTTAAATTAAAGATGTTAAAAAAAAGGTTCAACGAAAATAACATTTTTTTAATAATTTTAATATTAACGATTTTCTCTCTCCAAAAGCAAACCCAATCTCCTCCCCAATAAAACCCACCATCGAAAGCCTTTCTCACCTAAGCTAACATTTGCATGCTTCTCTCCCTTCCATTCTCTCTCTCTTTCTCTCTCAACACATCATACTCTGCAACCTGAAAGATTAACAACAAGAAGAAGAAGAAGCAGAAATCACAAGCAAAAGCTTTCACATACAGTTTTCATGGCGGTTGAAGCAGGTCACCACACTCTGTTCCATCCTCAAATGATCATGACAAACGCCATTGACAATCAAACCAACGGTTTAACATACGGAATGCCTCATCCTCTATCAACAACCACCGCCGCGATCTACTGCTCCGGTTTCACCGACTCATTGAATCATTTTCCGGCGAATACCGCTCCTCTCAAGGCGGAAAGCGGCCTAACTTGCAGTCTTCCAGTTTCCAGGAAACGAACTCGAGATTCTTCCGAGATCAATACCTTGCTTTCCTTCGTGAACAGTCACAACAACATGAATCAGAATCAAATCGAGCGTTGCGGAAACTATACGTTTCTCGGAGAAGACATCTCGTTGCAGATCCAACAACAACAGTTAGAGATCGATCAATTCATCGCTCATCATGTAATAATCTAATCATCCTCTTCGATTTCCTGCATTTAATTACGTTGTCGGTGGAGTTTTTTTCCTAAAATTTGTTGATTTACGCAGACGGAGAAAGTGAGACTCGATGTCGAAGAGAGACGAAAGAGGAATTCAAGGAGAATAATCGCGGCGGTGGAGGAAGGAATCTCGAAGCGTCTGAGAGCAAAAGAAGAAGAAATCGTGAAGATCGCGAAATTAAATTGGGCGTTGGAAGAGAAAGTGAAGTCTCTGTGTGTCGAGAATCAAATCTGGCGAGATTTAGCTCAAACAAACGAAGCAACAGCAAACGCATTACGCAACAACTTGAAACAAGTTCTGGAACAGGTCGTCCATGACGATTACCGTCACCACCGTACCACGGCGGCGTGTGTCGACGACGCGGCGGCGTTGGCGGAAGATGCACAATCGTGCTGCGAAAGCAACAATGAAGAAAACCGGTTGTCGATCGATCAGGATAATAACATCAATGATGATTGTAGCAGCAATAACAACAGATTGTGCAGAAAGTGTGGTCAGGAAGAATCATGTGTTCTACTGCTTCCTTGCAGGCATCTCTGCCTTTGCACAGTATGTGCTTCTTCTGTTAACACTTGTCCGATTTGTAAATCCACAAAGAACATCAGTGTTCATGTGAACATGTCCTGATGATTCGATTTTTTTTTTCTTCGATTTTCGATATTACAATGACAAATAGTTTGAAGAAAAACTAACAAATTGTAGCGATTAAATCACTAGTTTTTTTTTGTTAATAAGCCATTCTCTCCTTGTTCTGTTGTTCAATCTTCAATCAATCAATTAGTTGTTATTTGCTTTAGTTTAATAAATATGTAAAATATCTCGTAATCTTAATCAGTTTCTAACTGTTGATGTTCTTATCGATTTTTATTATTTACTTTTATTTCATAAGTTGTCCTAAAAATTCTCAAACAAGCAAAAATATTAAAATGGTAAAAAATTATTGTGAACGGTCATTTTCTTCATCAACTCTTGAGTATAAAAATAAATTTGAAACGTTAATTTAGGGGGTGTTTTGGAATTGCTTATTTAAGGTGTTTTTTACCTTATTGTGATTTGGCATCGGAGATAAGCACTTTTGAGTATTTGGATGAGGAAAACTTAAAATGACTTATAGTGATGCCAAACCGCGAAAAAACACTTTTTAATAAGTCATTTGGTTTTAACTTATCAACTTATTTAACTTTTGAGTATTTGGATGAGGAAAACTTAAAATGACTTGTAGTGATGTCAAACCGCAAAAAAACACTTTTTAATAAGTCATTTGGTTTTAACTTGTCAACTTATTTAAAAAAATTTATGATTTTTTTGGTTATTTTATATGTATAAGCAATCCTAAACACCTTTAAATAACAACTTATTAGCTTATTATGTTTGAGTACCATAATAAGATAATCCAAACACTTTTTAAAAAACTACAGTTTGATACCACATAAGTTAATAAACACTTTTTAAAATAAGTATAAGTTGTTTTAAATAAGCAATCCCAAACACCCCCTAAATTAAACTATAGTTCTTATTTAAGTTTAGGACTAATTTTCTGGATGATCTATTCAATGTTAGTGATGACGACTAATCTTATGGGTGACCACGAAGGATCTGGAGTTGTCATAGGTGAATCTCGATAACAGTAAGGACTTTGACAGCGTCTAAATTTGTACAGAAAAATTAGTGATTTTTCAATTATCTTTTTAGCCATAACCAATACCCCATAACCTAAATGGTTTGTTATTGAGATTTTGGGTCAACTTCGAATCAAACTTGCTTTATTAAATATAAATTTCTTATAATTCAGGTACTTTGATAAAAAGATTGTTTAAGTTATCATGTAATTCTTGTGATTATTTAGAAACTCGAATCTTTCTTGAGCCTAGCTTGAAGTTTGCATAAAAAATAGTCATCAAATTTGAGCTTAGCCTAACCCATATGGTAAGTGGTAAGAGCATCTCCAACAACATTGCTAAGATAGAAAAAAATTGGTTTTTTCTTTGCTATTTCTCTCCAACAACTTGGCTATATGGTTTGATAAAATAGAGAAATAACAAAAAATCTTTAAATATAGAGAATTCTCTATAATCTCTAAATTGGAGAGATAAAATATTATTTTATTCAATCCAACCAATAAGATTGAAGCTTTAAAATTTTATTTAAATTTTTTTTTAAAAAGTGTATTGGGATGATAAATTAGGGAATATTATAATAATATAAATAATGATTGATTTTCTAAAATAGAAAAGATGTTGGAGTTGGAAGAAAATGCTTTTAGAGATTTTGATTCTCCATTCTCTATTTTAGAAAAAAAATTAACAATGTTGTTGGAGAAGCTCTAACAACTTCTCCAAAATAGAGCATCTCCAACAACTTCTCCAAAATAGAGAAATAAAAAGTGAAAATCTCCAAAAAGAATCATCTTCATCTCCAACAGATTCTCCATTTTGGAGATTACACAATTAATTATAATATTAAAATATTCAATACAATTCATAAAATATTATTTCTCTCTCCTAAACATTTATTTTAAACCAATCTCATTGGTAGAATGAATAAAAAATAATTTCTCTCTCATATGTAATCATTTTTTGAGATATCTCCAAATTTGGAGATTTTCATCTTCTCTCTCATGTTTTCTCCATTTTGGAGAAGGTTTTGAAGAAAAAAACCCCAAAATTTCCATTTTGGAGAAGTTGTTGGAGATGCTGTAACACTGTATATCTTGATTAAATTAGTCAATGGATATTATAAGATCAACATTTTAATTAAACACTTCGGATCAATAACATGATTTTAATTAATTAAAATAAATTAAAAAAGGATTGAAATGTGGGAATTAAAAGAAAAAAGAAAAGAAGAGCATTAAAGAATGATGGAAAAGAGTTGATGTGAAGATAGGTGGTGATGTCAACGTGGGAACAGGAAAGTGCATAGGTGCAGTGGAAGCCTCCCAAATGTCCGTGTTTGACCCCACTCTCCTTTTTCTTTCTTTTTTCCTTTTTTTCACGTTTTTTCACAAAATTTTAATAAGATAAAATCATATTACAAGTCAAATAAATTATATAAAAAAACAAATGTTTTTTAATTTTAACATCTTATTTTATTTTATAGGCGAAATAATGTGAGAAGTAAAAGTTAATATGAAAAATGTGAAAAAATTGATCTGCATTGTTAGATCATTTTTAATCTAATTTATCTCATAAAGTGCAGCTTCGAAAGAATGGATTTAGTGCATCTCGGTCCAATTTATCCTACTATGTATCCATTTCTCATCCAACGGTTGATAACCACTCATGTTAATCTCGACTTCTTATCGGAATCCAACTCTTATTTACAACTTACGGAATGTAGTTTTTATGAATAAAATATGATTTTGATGTCATTTCGCAAGCCTTAAAGAGATCACAAGCCAAAATGACATTTCACAAGCCCTCGTGCCCCCTCTGGAAGTCACCGTGCCAATTTTGTAACCGGTCCCACCGAATCATATTTAACAAAAAAAAGTAAATTTTATAACCTACGAAACGGTCACTTGCAAAATCTTAGCTATTTTTAGTCAAATCGTTAAAAAAAAATTGGTTGAAAAGTAAAGAGGTTAGTCCAAGATAGGTAGGTCGGTCAATTTCCTATATATATCTATGATTCAATATAAGAGGATCTCTAACAGCTTTCCCAAAATGGAGAACTAAAAGTCAAAATCTTAAAAAAAAATTACAATCATCTACAACAACTTTCCTATTTTAGAGATAAATCATTGATTATATTATTAAAATATTCTATATATTTAATAAAATATTATTTATCTCACCTAAACAATTCATTTCAAAGTTTCTAATTGGTGTAATAAAAAAATAATTTCTCTCTCTTGGTAATCATTTTTAGGGATATCTCCAAATTTAGAGAAAAATGTATTCTCTATCCTACTTTGGATAAAGTTGTTGAATCTCATTTTACACCCAAAATATTCATTTTCTTTAAAATGGATAAGCTGTTGGAAATGCTCTAAATTGCTAAGGTGATATCGTTCTCGTTACTTGAATACAGAGTGTCGGGACATTTGACTAGTCGGGCAACTTTTAACGACCGTTACAAAAAACACCATTTTTCGGTTTTTGGTTTTACATGAATAAAGAAATTAAAATTGAGAAAAGAAGGTAGGGAATAGAATAATATAAGGCGTGATAAATAATAATAGTATAATAAAAGGGACGTTACATTTAACTTTTAATCTTATCTACCCCCTTAGAAAAAAACAAAAGCTATAAAAAGAGCCGTGAAGCATCTCTTTCGCATCGGAAAGCGATTTGGGGGAAGTAAAATACAAGCCAAACTTATGACACACCATTATTCATTCATCGTATCTTGTTTTCAAACCTCTTTTTCAATGCCATTACTTGTGGTCATTCATAATGCATACATTATTATTATTATTGTTACATCTATTCATTCAAAACTTTATTTAACCTTTTTTTAATCTTTACTACAATTATGTACTCTTTTAAGTTTTTGTATTATTTGATAAAGAAAATTGATTACAGGTAACTTTAACAAAATTTGTTTGGAATCTGTCCCCTGGACATCACATGTAAGGTGACATTTCATGGTGTCGTTTGTTTTTTAACAGGAAACGGAAACAAAAATAAACACTCTCTAAGTTTGCTTGATTTATTAACAATAATATTAGTACCATTTTTTTAAATATAACAAATATTCACACACAATCCTTATCTTTATGAGGTTTAATCCTTTAACATTTTAAAAAGTTGGTTTCTAATTGGATTCAATATTTTAATAGCAAATTTTGGGTCGATAAGAGCATCTCCAATGGAGGTTCTTACAATAACCTCTTTTTTACACTTTTTGTTGTCACCTAATTTCCAAATCATCAATTAAAAAATTTATATAAAATTCCACAATGGTAGTTCTTATAAGAATCTCATGTCAACATCAATAACTATTATATATTTATAAATAAATATCAAATATTTAATTTAACTATCAATAAAAATGAGGAAATTGTCATTTCACACAAATTTCATGGTAAGAACCAAGGTTCTAAGAAGAACTCTTCACAATGATAGTTCTTAGAGCATCTTCAACAGCATTGTTAAATTTTTTCTAAAATAGAGAATGGAAAGTCAAAATCTTTAAAAACATTTTCTTCCAACTCCAACAGCTTTTCTATTTTAGAGAATCAATCATTATTTATATTATTAAAATATTCCTTAATTTATCATCCCAATACACTTTTTAAATAAATTAAAATAAAATTTTAAAACTTCAATCTTATTGGTTGGATTGAATAAAATAATATTTTCTCTCTCCAATTTAGAGATTATAGAGAAATCTCTATATTTAGAGATTTTTTGTTCTTTTTCTATTTTAGCAAATCATATAGCAAAACTTTTGGAGAGAAATAGCAAATAAAAAGCTAATTTTTTTCTATTTTAGCAATGATGTTGGAGATACTCTTACAAAACACTTCACTTTTTGCTTACAAAAACGATGCTCTAATTACTAGTCCAAAAACTCTGCCAACATTTAATAGTAGAATTATTGCAAATTACAAAGTGATTTGAAATTAAGACAAAAGAGGTTTTATTAAACATTAAGTACCTTAATTAATTATGAATTATTTAACATAAATAAATATATAGGTATAAAGAAAACAGCTAAAAGCAGCTCTCCTCGGACTTATTGAATCCATCATCAATAAAAGATCTGTTTATTTAACATTTTCTTTAATCTATCTTTTTTATTTTATCTTTTTTATTTATTAAACAATATAAATAAATAATAATTGGTGTTATTTGGCAGGTAATGATATAGTGATGTAGAGTATAGATATAAAAGGGCGGGGGGCCAGGAGGACGGATTAGATACGCCAAAGTAGACATTTAATGGGAAAGAGACATTAAAATAATAATAATAAATAATAATAATAATAAAGAGGGATCCTTAAAAGTAGGTTTTTTTTCTGCTACTTGGGTCCCACAACAATCTGTCGCTTTATGACCGGCATCCCACTCCTCTAAACTATGTTTCCCTTTCTTATTTTTTATTTATAGTCCCTCCTTTTATGTTGATTTATCATTTTAGTCCCTAATCAAAAAATTAGGTTTCATCATGACAAAATCGTTCATTTATATTTTCTTACAAAGATGGGTAAAACACATCTATATATTGCAGTGGCAATACTATTTGCACCGTGTTTAATGTTAGAATCAAGTGAAATCAAGTATTGAGAATGTAAAAAGTATGTTTTGACATTGATACATGTGAGGAGGGAATTTCATGTAGGGAGAATTCGAGAGATATCATGGTGTTCCTTCTATCTTCGAAAAAAGAAGAAAATGAGCTCAAAGAAGATTCGGAATTTGACATTGAAGAAGGAGAAAACAGCCCCAATCGGTAGTTTCACCGAGACTTAAGTCTCGGTGCACGTCTCGATGACCGTTGGACCAGAAACTACCGAGACTTAAGTCTCGAGACAACTCTCGACAACTTATTTCCTTATTTTAATTATTAGGATAATTATTGTTAGCTAGCTTTATTTATTATTAGGATTATTATTTAGTTTCCTTTTTTTTGCTTATTTAAATAGTTTCTTAGTTGGTTTAGGATTAGGATAGTTTTAATTTCCATAGTTATCTCTTAATTAGTTTAGCTATAAATAGGTTTATTGTTTTCTTTGTTAATCAGTTCAATTGATCAATAAAATTATCTTTTTTAGAGTTTTATCTCTAGTTTAACAGTTTTCTCTTATTTTCCGGGTTCTACGTTGATAGACTCGTTATCCCTTTGGATCCAGACGTTTGTGGATCTGTTCCACGATATCCCCACTGCGTCAGAATTAGTCCATGTTTGACAAACTAACTGATATGCTAGCTTTTCAAAACGCTACTATGAGTAACTTTTCAATAAGCTAACTTATGAGATAGTTTATGGTCATTCAAACATGTAAAAAAAAAGCTTTGCCAAACAATGCCTTAGTAGGTATGGATGCATTTGGCAATGTATAGGATGTGATTAGCCTTCCTCATTTGCATTTGTATCAAATTTAAAGAATTCTCTACTAAAAATTGTAATCGTTTTGGAAAACAAGATAAAAAAAGAGTAATTTATATTTTAAAAAGCAATTAAGTAATAATCTCCAATTTTTTTATTATTTAAAGTAATATTTTAGAAATTCCTTAATAGATAATAATGTTGTTAATAACAAATACTGATTTATATGTTCAAACAAAAAGAGTAATTTATATTAATTTGATGATGGTGGGGGAGGAGGGATTCGAACCCTAGAGAGTAGACATAATGGCTCATAGTAATGAGATCCAATGGGGTAAAGTTTTTGTTTCAAAGATAATCTAATCTATTAATAAAGCAGTCTCACTACAAGTCTACAAATTTAATATAAATAGGGTGATATTATATGTTCTAATTTATGTTATAATCCGATTAATCATATATTAGAAATGTTAAAAGTAATTCTTGACGTTAATTTGTTTGAAAAGAAAGTTATTAGGTAAAAGTACATTTAGGGACCGTTTACCAAACGTTTACCCGGATAAGCGTTTACCAATAAAATTTAACATTATCACTTACTTAGCGGGTAAGATTTTAGTCCACCAAAATGATATCGTATGCAACAATTTTCCCGATAAGCGCTTACCGGTAAAATTTAACACTATCACTTACTTACCGGGTAAGATTTTAATCCACCAAAACGGTATCGTATGCAACAATTTTCCTGGTAAGCGCTAACCGCGTTAAGAGTCTTCGCCATCACTTACCAGAGTAAGACTCTTGGTCCTTTCCTTAGCTCTTATCGGTAAGATTCTTAGTCATTGTCATCTTCATCCATAAGGTAATATGACTTGGTAAGCGCTTACCCGGGTAAGCGTTTGGTAAACGACCCCTTAATCTACCCGTATAAATATTTAAAAGAAATAGGAATCCCGATGACAACGGAATTTCCTAAGCTCTATAATTAGTATAGATATTTTTTCCCAAGCATTGCTTGACGAATTATGTCCTCATAGAATTGGGTCAAGAAAAACATATATAGAGAGAGGTTTAAAGGAAAATCTCCAAAAAATTGAAAACTGAGTAAACACCTTGTAGCCCTTGATCTAGATGATATACATTTATGCTTATAAGTAAATTAAGTTGTTTTTTGGTTTTTATGCACGTATGCATGTTACAAATTAATTATATGTACAAGTGCATATCGTCTAGATAAAAGACTAACATGGTATTCCTCAATTTTCCAATTTTTTTCTAGATTTTCTCCTGAAACTGAATATATATATATATATATATTAAATGTTCGATCATTCTTATATTATTTTTGTTTTGAAGAAAAGATCAATGTAGCTACGCAATAGAGTCGGCTATGGCCGGAGAAACAACAATCATAAATGGCAACCAATCGTGTTCCACGATAATTGCAATATAAATTCAAGTCGAGTACTCTTATTTCTAAATTAGAGCTAACACCTACCTATTTTTGTAAGAAAATATATACTCCATACATCTTTAAAAATGTTTATAATTAAAACAAAATAGTTTTAAAAATATATAATTATTAATCTTAGATTAACTTAATTACAATCTTATTTGTAATAATAGATACAATATTTTCCTCCATTTTATACTCTCTTGGTCCTAAAATAAATGTCTAAAATTGAAATACTATACAGTTTTATACATTAATAATTATTACAATTTTTAGTTAATCAAATAACAGTTTAATCCTGTAACTAATACACAAATATTTAGGATTCGATAAGTAATTGAGGATACACTTGGAAATTTAATTATTTATTTTTGAAAGTGTACATTTTTTTGAGATAAATATAAATATAAATGTAGACATTTATTCCAGAGTAAACTACTATTTTCGTCCCTGTGGTTTGTTGTTTATAACTATTTTTGCCCATGATCTTTAAAATTTGCTTTTTTGGTTCTTGTGGTTTGCAACTTCTATCGCTTTTTTGGTTCTTGTGGTTTGCAACTCCACAATGACCAAAAAAAAACTTTTAAACTCAGAAACAAAAATGGTTATAAACAACAAACCACAAGGACAAAAATCGTAGTTTACTCTTTATTCTTAAATGAAGTAATTAAAAAAGAATTATTTAAGACAAATAAAAATAAAAATGTATTACATAAAAAAGAGAAAAATATAGGTTTCCAAAGTCGTGGAAAGAATTAAATATAAGAAAAGGAAGTTTTAGATGAATGGATTAGAGATAAAAAAGGGATATTGGATTGTGGAGTTATGAATTAATTAATTAATGAGAAAATGGGAAATCGGTGGTGCAAATGTGCCATTGCAATCCACATTGGAAACCCCATCTCCTATCACCATCCCAATTTTGTCAAAATCATCACGTCTTCCTTTTTTTGCCCTTTAAATACCACACACACACATTCACCTTTTATATATATATATATATATATATAATATATATATATATATATGCGTGCCGAATAAAGTCAATCCCATCAATCCAAACCTATTCAATTTACTTTTTTTTAATATTTTGTAATTTCTAATATAATTAAATAAACTCACCCCACCCGTACCCCACCTCATGTTCCTGTTTAAAATACATTTAATATTTCATACAGTAGTTAGTAGATACAAGTGGGTCTTCATTCCCTCCTTACTTTAATAATTATTTATTATTTTATTAAATATTTATAAATAAATAAATTTGTTTTGAATAATATCACATGAATCCATATATTGGGGCATCTTACAGACCACGCACTCCATCATCAATATGCTGGTCGAAGAGGACATTGACACCCTGCCCAATGGGTGGAGACTGCATCTATGCCCATGCCCATTTTTACTTTATTTATTTATTTATTTTATTTTTGAACCGCAAGTTAGGTATTGTTTGGCAAACTAGATTATAAGCTAGCTTTTCAAATAAGCTAGCTTATGATCATCCAAACATGTACCAGGAAAAAAAGCTATCTTATCAGATAGCTTTTTTTGCCAAACATAGCCTTAACGTACACACACGTTCCCCTGGATATCGCCACATGCTCTCCATGGGATTCGAACCTGGATAGTCAGGGATACCATCCACTGACCCTCCCAGGATGTTACTAAACCACTGGGTTTAAACATGTTTTGATGATTTTTTACTTTTTTTCTATTTATTTTCAAGAAATCAATCAAAATCAGATCAACGGTGGGAAGCAAAGTCTTGTTTTCATGATAAGTGAAGGTGAAGCGTAGAATGTGGGAGAAGTTAATTTGAGAGAAAAAGATAACCTACCTCCACAATAAGAAATTAAGAATACATTTTTTTTTTCTTTCTTGCATTTGTGAAAGTGTGGTTAAATGATCTATTGATAAAATGAACAAGTTTTTTCATATTTATCAAAATGACTACTAAATCGTTGAAAGGAATTCGTCGTTGGTGATTTTCTTATTAATGTCAGAAGAGCTGGGATCCACTTTCTTATGGAATTATTGAAAAAATCTATGTAAATCTCCAAATTGTGAGGTTCTTGACGATTTACTGAAATCTTCAACCAACGACAGGGTGATATGCATCATTTCGTCGACGGCAAATTCCTTTTGGATTTGGCTAGTCATTTTGGCAAATTTTAAAAAAATGATCATTTTCTGATTATTTTTTATGTATTCTAGTCATTCTAAGGAATACCGCCCTATTAAAAAGGGTGATGATATATGCAAACTTAATTCAAATCATACATTAAAAATGTAAATAAATGTGAAGAAGATATTAACATGTAGGGATACATTTACCAATCATGGAGGCGCATTGAGTTTACCTCTTAAAAAAAGGTTGGACTAAATGCACAGACTAAATGCGTATATTGTTCAATACATCTTATTTACTAATTTACTCACATACATTAAAAGACTTGTTTTTACATTATAAATAAATAATATAACATAATTCTGATATAAAAAGGGTGTTGTTATTCCTACCCCTTCCTCACTCACAAAACCCCTCATACCCCCTATCTTATTCACATACCCCTCATACCTCACTCACATACATCCCATAAGAGGAGGGTATGGATAGAATTTACCTATAAAAAATATAGAATAAGTAGTAGGAGTAGTAGGTTTTCAATTGTCCTTGTGGGTTATAGAAAAAGTAAAGCAAAAGTACTGTACTAGTACTACTATTGTATTGAAAACAAGACCTTTTCAAGAAGAGAAGGGAATACCCCACTAAAAAGACAAAACACCCATCATTTTATGTTCAACCATCATTAATTGTTTTCCATTTCATTGGAAAGAGATCCTATCTTATTTCTCAGTCAAGTCACCATTTTCCATTCATGGTGGCTTTGTGAGTATTTATTCCCCTACCCAGACTTTAGGTGGTGAGTGTGTGGGTCATCCTACACACCAGACTTTGATTTGATATTTCACCTGAAAATATATATATATATATATATATATATATATATTAGCCCATCAATTTTGACACCACCCCCATCAACCCATCCTATATTTTTTTCCCTTCTTATAAATTGGGAATTGTTGATGGTGTTATTTATCAATTTAGATCATAAACAGAGATGTTTTTATTTATGAACTCTATTTATCAAGTCCCATAAATTGTTATTGGTGATGGGGTTATTTATCTAATTTATTATCTTTTTTAATTCAATGACTTTTTTTTAACCGGTGTTTAGGGGTTTTTAATGTATAAAAGTGATCTTTTTATGTTAAACAATGACATTTGTAAACATGTCAACGAGTAAATGACCCATTGGTTGTGTTCATATACTTTTCATACCAAATCCTAAGGGCATTTCCAACGAGACTGTAAAAACATTATTTTGCCAGTGGGCAAGAAGAACAGCAAAACGCCAGAGATGGAAGAGAAACAATGTATACGTCTTGTTTCTGTTCAAATGATAAAAAAGACTGGTGGAATTGAATCTCTGGTGGTAAGGGTATCTCCAAACCCATCACTAAAACACCAAAATGGAGGTCATGGTTGCTCCAACCCACCATTAAAACACTATTTTTTTTGTGTAACTTAGAGGATAACTCTATATTTAGAGATCTACTATTCACGGCCTCAAAAAATGTGTAGTGGCTTTAATAGCTCTATGTTTTAGTGTGTTCTTTAGTGGCTTTTATTTTATTATGTCAACGACAAGGATTTAGAACGTGCAAAAATATAAATCATAAGTCCTAGGACGTGCGGAAATATAAACCACAAGTCTTATCTTTATATTTATTTTAATTTTAGGATTAAATAGGTAAAAAGTGTGAACCATGTAAACCAAATATGTAAGAGCATCTTCAACAGCTATGCTATAATTTTTCTAAAATAGAGTATAAAAAGTTGAAATCTCTAATAGAAATTACATCCAACTCCAACAACCACTCTATTTTAGCAATTATATCATCAATTATATTATTAAAATATTCAATATATTTAATATAATATTATTTCTCTCTTATAAACACACAACTTCAATTTCTCCTATTGGTGGAAAGAATTAAATATTATTTCTTTCTCTTAGAAATAGAGTTTTATACATTTCTCCAAATTTGTAAATGTTTATCTTCTCTCTCTTCTTTTTTCTATTTTAGCATATGGTTTAGCATAGCTGTTGGAGCAACAAAATTGCTAAAATCTTACTTTTTTTCTATTTTAGCATAGATGTTAGAGATGCTCTAATGAGGTCAAATCATGCATTAGAAATGTAAAAAGAGGGGTTTGATGTTGATAGGTATGAGGAAATTAATAGAGTATGGTACATTTAACAAGTAGTAAGGGGTGCATCTATCCTAACCCTATGTAACTTACTCAATTATTTACTTTGGGAGTTGGTGCAAGGCAGAACTAAAAAAAGTTTTTTTTTTTTACCTGAGGGGGGTAATGCTATTTATTTGACACGGTTTGCTTTTTGGTCCATCTCTGAAACTTCCCATTGAGTTCCTTCCTGTCAAATAATGACACAAAAAGAAGATGGTAATCATTTGTTTTATGGAGGGAATTTTAATGAAAAAAAAAAACAAAAACACAATTGCACATGGCATCATCACAATAAAAACAAGAGGGAACAGGAGAGATTAACAAAAAGATACTATTAAATTGAAAGAACCACTGAGAAAAGGTCAGGAAGGGCTTTGTTTTGGGGGTTGGGGTGGGGTGGGGTGGGGTGGGGTGTGGTGCGGGGGTAACACACACAGCACATTGAACAGAGATAGATAGATAGATATACCACTGTGCATAATATTATTTAATTATTAATATTATAAAAGGAAAAGAAGACAAAAGCAAGTGGTGAGAGATCTTCCCCATATCAATCGTATCTTAACAAAACAAACCAAAAGACACATTAACCAAAAGAAAGGCTGTGTGTGTGTGAGAGAGAGAGAGAGTAAACCAATAGCATGTCTACCCTTTTCAAAAGATATAATATCTCATCTCTTATGTGTCTTCGATACAACAGTTAAAGAAATAGAAATGAACTATATGTTTAAGATAAAATTGCACATAATCTTCACATACATACTAAAGTTTCAAGATTTTGGTGCAATTAGGTTATCTAAAAATGAAAACGGAACAAAAAAATCTTGAAGTTTGAGCTGTGTGGGGTGTATTTAGTATGCAGACGATATTTTTTTTTTGTTAATCGTAGATGTCCGGGTCAATTTATGCCTACCTCAACAAATCCCAGGAGTCCTGAAGAATAACCAGGAAAATCCCCAGTAATTTTGCAAGACTCGAGCCGGTTATCTCTGAGGAGAAACCCCAAAGGCTGGAGTCTTATTGTCGGTTGAGCTGACCGAACAGTTTTGTTAAGAGTGAGATAGGAAGTAAAAGTTCTAGAATGTTTTGTGGTTTTAATTTGACATGAGTAGTTTAATAATTACTTATCATCTATCTACTTGATTTTTGTTCCACCTATTTTAGTGAGACAAAAGAAACTGTTTTATCACGAGTCCAATTGTCGCACCAAACATTGGAGTAACAAGTTTTTGTTATGCTATATCATGTACACTCTAGTCTTGTTCTGCATACCAAACGCATGCACCTAAATTTGTAGCGTATTTTCTAGCTTAGATCTAGTTTGCATGTCGTTATAACCCGTGGTTTATCGGCCTGAAGAGGAATGTAGCATTTTTGGTGACAATAATTGAAGCCATTCAAGAAGCTGGTTAATGTGCCCTCAAGGACCATTGGAAAAAAAGAGGTTTAGAGAAGCAGCATTAAGTAACTGAGAGGACTAATATTCATGTTGCTCCATGCAAGATTATTAGGATAAAGTTGAAAGACAAATTACAAACCAAACTGACCCCGTACTCGAAAGTAGGATGCGGATGAGATTTACGCACACATGACCTCTACCTAAAATGACAGATTACCTGAAGTTAAAAAATGCATAGAAGTATGGACTATATGAGCAAAACAGAACTTCGTTATGCTAATGCTCTCGGCGTATATATTTCATATGCATATATACAATGTTGGTAATTTTCAACATTAGCTAGGATATTTGGGCAAAAGGTTGACTACCCGTAACTCCAAATAGTAACCCCTAGTGTGCAAATACATGCAAAAATTGCAGTTAAATCACTCATATGAACATTCATTTCATTTTATCTGCCTTACCCATTTGATGAAGAAACAGATAAACATTATTTAATTAATATGCACATTTTTAGAGCAGGATGAGCATTGTACAAGAAAAATATGTCTTGATATTTATCAATAAGCTAATCCTCAAAATGGTACATCTTCATGTACGAAAATGGAATATAAATCAGTTTTTTGGTCGTTAATAGAAGAGCACTGTCAACTATTTGCTTCATATGCCTTAAAGTTAATGTGGTTATTACTTATTACTTGAGATAAACTTTATGATTCATCTTAACTTTGTATTGTAGGAATACATCTCTAGATACAGTTGGGAAAGGGACAGAGCAACTTTGCTCAAATACACAACATTTTCACGTTCGAATCCTACGTGAGATGGACTTGAACACCTCCGCTAACCTCAGTCGTTGACTCACTCTGAACTATGTCCTCACATGTGGTTTCTAGAGGGCAGGTTCCGAGTAGGGTCTATCAGGGTTGCCGGTAATAAACCTTTTTTGGACCAAATACATCTGTAGATATAACTTATTGTGCCAAGTCGACCAAATGCAAGGATCTATGCAACTATAAACGGTTTTTTTTTTGTTAGATGACTTTCTCAAAAATTGAATTTAGTAATCTAGGAGTGGAGTATTTGAACTAGGAATTATTGAGCTAAATTTTTTTAAAGGTCATACTCCTAATTGAAAACTCATTTATCCAAAAGACCGGCTAGAAACATAAGAATTTGATGCCATCTTCTTGCAGGCTACATTATTAAATTTTAATCTGCTCCATAAAACCTAAGTTATTTTCCTAGTCTACTAAGGTTGCGTTTGGTACATGAGACATGGCGAGACAAAAATCAATGTCCCACATTGATGCAACATGGGACAGAGACGATTGGGTGGGACAAAATAAGGCAAATGAAACAAGATGGGACAAGGATAGGACAGAAACTAAAACTTACTAATCCACACTCATTTAATATAACCTAATATGATATTTGTTTTGATGGTTACCATCGCCCCACGGCCACCACCAATGTGTAGCATTTAGCATCTTCAATTCCATTTTTAAGTGTTAATTGCGCAACACTAGCAAGTATATGCTTACTTTTCTTGTTTTCCACTAATTTTGATAGTGCACACAGAACAAATACATGTTTGCTAGGTAATGCTGCAATCAAACACATGCACTTTTTCAAACAAAAGGCACTTTCATACCAAATATTAGTCATAACAGCAACAGTGATGATCTTTAGTGGTTGCTTTAATGGCAATGCATAATGGACCTAATGGTGGATCCTTAACAATAATGACTTTCATGATTACTAGAATACCATACCGACAGAAATATGGTGTTTCCCCATAATATGTTATTCATACTCATTTAGACCAAAGAAATAAATAATCTAACAATTGGTTGTAATATTATTCTTACAAGATCCATATTCCTTCCCTAAATTACTTTTTATTTGTTGGTCTCTCCTATTTAGATCTGATGATGACACCGATCCAACACTTAGTAGAATAGGTTCATTTAAAGCATCTTTAACAGGTTCTCTAAAATAGGAGAAATGGAGATTTTGTCTTCTATTTTGCTCCAACAGATTTTCTATATTGTTCTCTAAATAGAAAGAACAAGAGAAAACTCCGAGTTTAGATAATTCTCTAAAACTTGATGTTTAGCAAAGAGAAATGATGTTTTATACATTCCCACCAATGAGATTGAATCATTATTATATTTTATATATGGTTTTTTAATATAATTAATACTGAAATTTCTAAAATAGAGAATCTATTGGAGTTGAATGTAATTCTTTTTAGAGATTATAAAATTTTGGTTCTATAGAGAATCTATTGAAGATGCTCTTATAATTATAAGACACCGAAATCTTGTGCTCACTGATTTGAGATTGTAATCACGGCTCAATGTTGCAAATCATGTGTTGCCAGAGTGGTTTCCCAAAGCTTGGTAACATCCTGGGGGGGCTGTGGATTGTATCCCAGTCTACCTGGGTTCGAGTCTAGGGGGACGCTTTGGCGCATGAGGAGCACCCGCCTAACCTTGGTTGGGCCGACCTTAGGTGGTCCGGTCGAAGACTGGGCTACCGCCCCCTCCTTAGTGGTTGGGAATAGGCCCAAGCATAAGTTGGGCTGGGTCGCGGCGGATTAGTGGGCTACCCGTGGATGCCCGATACCGCCGGGAAGGTGTGCGTGCGTGTGTGCGTGTGTTTCGTGGTAGTCGATCGTGGGTTCGATGCCGCTATGCCTTCCAAAAAAAAATCACTGCTCAATGTCCTCATATAAAAAGATCAAGCCAATTGGCACAATGGCACTCTGATCTTGTATTTTCGGATTCACCTTGGTACAAGCCTAACACCTTTGGCAAAATCTAAGACAAGCCGAAGTGGTTTAACAAGACGTCTAGCCAATTGAAGACCAACTAATGAACTTCGACAAGCTGAGAAGACTAACAAATGCTTCTCAAGCCGAAGCCGAAGCCGAATTCGAAGACTTAAAAGTCTCTTTTAAATGACTTGGTTTATTGTAGGCCAGGTAGATCTTCCATAAAGAAGAGGTTAATAGTAGACTTAATTGAACCTGTGGACTTAGTAGGCCAAATGTTGAAAACAACGATGTTAAAAGAAATTTAATATCTGCAGAGCACATAAAGGAGGGTTTAGGGTCCACTTCAATGACAAACCAGAAAAAAGGGCAGGAGTTGCTTCAGTCATGTTGTATAGGGTCCAGTGATCACTAAAGATCACCATCAGAAATTTAAGAATCACACGTTAGTGGTCCAACAACTCCAACTTTTATCATCACAGTGAGGGCATCAAATTACAGCAAAATTGACTCAGAACCACCAGCAAGTATGCATAATGACCAAACAAATGACAGTGGAGCACCTTTCTTGTCTATATTCTCACATGGGAATCATTCCCAATTAGGTATAAGATCCCCACAAACTTTAAGAGTTTCAACTAAATAGTCATGAAATCTCACTCACCCCTGCCATGTCAAAAAGGCAAAAAATTGAGATGGGTGTGGGCAATCCTTCCCACTATGAAAAAGGAAGGATTCTTAAGGTTTGGAAATTGGAACATATAAATGATATATAGTGTCGAGTGTCGACATTGTCGTCCCAATCTTTTTGGAGGCTATGTTACACTTGTATTAAGACTATAAAATAAACTAAAATATAAAAGATCATATCATATATTATATTAAAAGTCTTACAAATCAAAACAATAAATATTTCTTAAAATGACAAAGTAACATATGAATTCACCTAAATATAATCATTTCTTCGAAAGTCGGAATCTGGAATCCCCAAATCAGCTAAAAGAGAGCATAAAAAATTATAATCTGCTAAAAGCTAAAACATATATAATTGGATAAAGGCTAAAACATGTATAATTGGACCCAAAAAACTCTGGGGACCGTATTCCATATCTCACATTAGAACAACCTTCAACGACGTAAGTGTTGTGCCTAGACTAGTCAGAACTACCCATTGCTTTGCAGATTTCACACATATGTAGCACTGAAATGGTGGAAGATGGTTAAAGTAGATCAAGTACTATTGGTGGGGTGGTTGTCAGTGGAAAAATATTGAGAAACTTTATAGAAGATAGAGATAGAGCACTAGTAATCATATATCCATGAAATGTTAAAGGATCAATTTATCTGGTCCATCATTTCATTTCATTTAATTTCTCTAATATTAATGGAGATGGCTAATGAAATGGGCTCAAAGGTGTAGTATAGTTCCTAAAGATGACCCTCGGTGGATCATGTAGCAAATACTAATATACAGCAGTTAACGGTCGTTTACCAAACGTTTATTGGGTAAGAGTTTACCGGAAGAGTCACAACTCTTACTTACCTTATTGGCTAACATTCTCAGCCATCAAAATGGATTGTTGGTAAGTGTTTTAACCCGGTGAGCGCTTACCGGGTAAGATTCTCGGTCCTTCTATGGCTCTTACCGGGTAAGATTTTTGGTTCTTGTCATGCTCAATTGGTAAGGTACGTGACACCCGATAAGCGTTTGGTAAACGGCCCCTTAGACTACAAATGTAAAAAAATCCTAATAATAAATCACGATAAGATGCTAGCGGAACCTTTTGAACCACTTATTTCGTTAAGTATACCCTTTCTGATCTGTAGTAATCCTAATATTTGGCAGCTATGAAACAACAAATGCAATGCCAAATTGGAGAGTAAGGAACTAAGGCAAATAAGTATATAGCCCAAAAAAAACAAAAACAAATTGGAGAGTAAGGAACTAAGGCAAATAAGTATATAGCAAAAACAAAAAACAAATTGGAGAGTAAGGAACTAAGGTAAACTAGTCAACAATAGAACTCAAAGGAAGATCTTTAATATTATATGAGTAACATGTTGCAATGAAGGTTCAATGTCTGCTACAGTGAGGCAACTGTGATTGGATGATTGTGTTAGAATATGTGGAACCCAATTAGATTACTATGAGGAGAGAAGCGAATGTGGTTCAAAAAGAGAACCAATTGGAGAGTAAGGAACTAAGGCAAACTAGTCAACAATAGAATCCAAAGGAAGATCTTTAATATTGTATGAGTAACATGTTGTGATGAAGGTTCAATGTCTGCTATCGGTGAGGCAATTGTGATTGGATGGTTGTGCTAGAATATGTGGAACCCCATTAGATTACTCTAAGAAGAGAAGGGAAGTCCCAACATATATGGAGAAGAAATGGTCCAAGTCTAGCCGATGTTGGACTCCAACAAGCTCCCTCTAACGGAGGCTAGATGGGCACAAGATGTCCCAGAGTGTTGAGTCTCTAGAGTGGTAGACTTTGGCTCTAATAATTTGTGAGAGTGAGAATGTGGAACACCATTAGATTACTCCCCAAAAGTACCCTTGAGGAAAGAAGGGAGGTTCCAAACATACATAAAAGAAAAATGGTCCAAGTCTAGCCGATGTAGGACTCCAACAGATTAAATTTAGCACTAGGATTAAGGTGTTGTTCTTTTGATGTCCTTGACCTTGTCGAGTTCATGGATTCTATGGTACATTTTCTTCCCAAAGTCTTCTTCCTCCACTGGTTTTATACTTTTATGCATAACATGACCTGAAGCCACATAAACCCTAATTTCTGAATGAGTTGCTATCTTTAACTTCAAATATAACCATTTTAGCACGCAGGAAGAGATTTAGAGTTGACTGGGCTTCCCCCCAGCCCAGTCTTAAGACTGTGGTTGGGCTCTAGGTTCAGCGTAAGCTGGGCCGGGACAGCGGCGGATTAGTGGGCTGCCCGTGGATGCCCGATACCGCCGGGGAGGTGTGCGTGCGTGTGTGCATGTGTTCGTGGTAGTCGTTCGTTGGTTCGATGCCGCTATGACTTCCAAAAAAAAAAAAGGAAGAGATTTAGAGTTGATGCAGATGCAACCAGAATGAGAGTTAAACTTCCCAGCAATATTGAGAAAACCAAATATGAAATATCAAAACAGTTGGTGTACAGAACATTTTTGCAGAATATTAACCTATCTAGCTATTTGTCTGTTTCAGAATCCTGAAACAGACACAGGCACGGCAACATCTTGTAATCTGATCAAATTGAGCATTTCATTACCCTGGGAAGCACATAGGAAATATCTCCTTGTTGCAATAGAAAGGGTTCTCTAGATACCTCAGAAACATTTTTATTTGGTCTTTGATCACTTCTTTGTCTGTACTTCTGTCAATCCACCCACTCCTCTACTTCTAAATGATTACAAATGAATGACCTAAAATTTTGATCCAATGAAATTGGATAGGAAAAAATGAATCAAAATGTAACAAGGTTTGGTTTAGTTCCTATTTAGTGTAATGAAGATTTTTTTTCTACAAAGTTTCAAAATTTCCTATTTGTACCCATTTTGACCGGTAACCTGCAACGTTAGATGAGGTGGATACCCGTATACAAAGGGGTTACAACAAAATGGACTATAAACTTGACATCAACGTTATCAAATGGGTAGAGTGGTTGTTTCCATGACGACCCTCGGCTAGTGAAAGGGAGAAAAACATACATGCTAAAACATGAAAAGCTACTTAAGACAAAGTAAACACCAACAACAGAACTAGAATGAGAGAATGACAAATATGCTAAAAATTTGAGAAACTAGATAAAAGTAAGCAACAACAATATAAAAGGAAGCAAGTACATGGAAACAACACACCCTAATCTGATTTAGTTTTCCGATAACATAACTACCGACTCACTAACCCTATCCCCTACCCTCTATCTCTCCCGCTCCCTTCTCCCATCTAGAACCCCCTAGTCTATTACCCTAGTTTTGCGTCTCCAAAAACACCTATCAGAGATCATGTCCTTGGAAATGCCTAAACCCGCCATATCCAATCTTATATCCTCCTCAATCTACCCCTCCTCCTCTCACACTTCCTACGCTCCTCACTGGAGCTGCCCCTTCTCGCCTACGAATGTGACCAAACCACCTCTGTCACTAATTTATTAGTATTAGTTTCAAATTCTCATCAGTAATTTCTCTTTGAAAGTTGAACTTGAATGACTAAAACTTCTAAGCTCTCATTAAAGACTGTTCAGATTACAATGCATACAACTCCAATTTTAGGCAGCTTTTTTTTCGAAACTAGTTCAAGTATAGTAAATTTAAAGCCAAGCCAAGCATCTCAAGAACTATACTTTGATTAAGATGTTTGACAGCTTGACGATTCAAACACAGAAGAGAAAATATTTCATTGGTTATAGGGTTCAATCCTGAAAAGAGGATTGAGTATCACTCGGATTGGATATGAGTACGAGTTGAACGAACCATATTTCGAGTCATGCTCAAGCTACACTGTCTTATTTTCTGCCCTATCAAAGGTATAAGTAGACCAACCGATAGATGGATGGATGACACCTAATGGTACTAACGGTTCCATAAGTGTCCATGAACATCTACCTAATAAGTAACCAAAATTGATGTTAACAAATGCATAACGGGATGAAAGGCTTGACTAATACGCCTGTGGATAATTAGTAGCCTTTGGCCCAACTGGTACCTAACTATGTTCTTTGAACCAGTAGTCATGGGTTTGATGACGTCACTAATACAGTGTGTCTATTCTAACCATTCCAAAAGAATGTGCTAAAAATCTGGGTTTGAGTGATGTATCAATAAAAATAGACGTGGATAGAATAATGGACCGTGTAAGGATCACTTTCCGAGATAATATTTCGACCCTTTTCATTCACTTTGGGATAATTCAATTTCGCACTATGGTTTTTGGGCAAAAAAGAGGGTAAAACACACAGAGATTATGTACCATATGTTCTCAATTGAGATCGAATCTCTAAAATTAGAAGTCAATCGACAGGATTTTTGGCGGGAAGGTAGTTATCTTGGCGCCACAACAGTTACGAAATAACTACAAATGGACAAGAACGGTTGCACGAGATCAGCATCAGTGAGGGCACTCACTGATCAGCATCCTGAAGACACTCGCTGATTAGTGCCACTAAAGGCACATGCTGATCGGTGCCACTGAAGGCACACACTGGTCACAGTGATCAGTGCCACTGAAAGCACACACTAATCACACTGGTTAGTGTCAGCAATAAAGCACACTGTGAGTATTAATCTCAGTGTTAGCTTCTTCTGCATATCATTTAGGTTTCGGGACCACATCAAGGGGGTGCTGACCTCTTGACCCCCTGCTATAGGAGATCCCAGGTTCAAGTTAGGCTCTCCGCACCACCTAACTCGTATTATAGCTTAAATCTCAGTTGCACCAAAATGATTGATGATACCAAAATCACCAACAGAATGTTCATGGAAATGGATTCAATGAACATCTTGGCCAATGAATTCAACAAAAAGCCTAGCACGTGAACAAGAAAACATAGTCAGCTCATCATGGAAGAACAGACATGCACTCAAGTAACTTGCTGAGTCATTCAGTTTCCAGAACACCGCAATTGATGATTCACATACAGATAACATAGTCAGATGCTCAATCAGAATCACCTAACAGATGAATTAATATTTATGACATCTCACATTGATCCATAATTTTCCAGGAAGGTACTGATGGGGCAAAGATCAAGTGGCAAGTGGCCCAGATTTAGATAGCAATGGACCACCAAGGACAGATGAACTGAAACCAGATATTAGGAATATATGCATTTTTTTACCTCCTGCTTCCAGTCAAGAACTATCAGTGCAATGGTCCCCCACCTGAAGTACACAAGGCAAGGCCTCGAATATTTGCTGCAGGGTGACCCTCCAGAATTGAAGTAAAGGATCAGTACTCCCATACCCTCCCAGCAAATGGCTGTCAAGTCAACCTACTTCTGTAAGTACCAATTAATGTCCTCCCTGCCAAGATTCATTCACGAAAATATTCCTCTACAGTAGCTTACGTATTTACTTTCTTGGCATCTCGAGCAAAGCTTGTTCCTAGGCCAGCCCTCAATCATAATTGTGTTTAGTCTACTGGTCTTACTAACAGCCCAATATCACCCCTACCCCCACCTCAAATTAACTTTAATACACCTCCATTCTATATTCAAGATATACAATGGTATCGCATATCCAGTCCACAATGATCCCATTGTGTATTTGTTATGCGACATAATTATTATATCGGGTGGACACCAAATATGCTTACCTTCCAACCTCACCAGGTTCTCAAAACCTAAGATCAAAAATGTAATCAATTGATACGAACATGCATAGCTGCAGCCACTGTTGTCTTTTTATTTCTTTTTGTCATAATATCATAATTAAGTATGATTCCCTTATTTTGCATGTATGAAGTGTTAGTTTCAAGAAGTTATGTTAAAAGTGTTGAGGTGGCAGATTGTGAGAATGTTTAGGGGTAGTTAGTGGTCATGTACGTAGAGGTTAGTTTTATTTTATATGCTTGTATGGTTCCAATTGAGAGTATGCAGAAAAAAAAGTTGTCAGTTTCTTCTTCCTCTCCTCTCTGTTCTTGGAGATCGCCCATCTCAAATCGGGTTATAACATCGATTGTGTCTAAACTCATTATGCCATACCGTTGAGAATGTTGATGAATGTTCAACAACTATTCTTTGGTTTGTAGAAAATCATTCAAAGAAAAATGGTACAACTTTAAGAGAACATGGCAAATAGACATCCACACACCTTGAAACTCTTCCAAATGCACCAGACATATGTGGATAGCCATTTTTGGGTGAGAGCAATGCTAGGGATCGGCAATGGGAAGTTTAGGAGGCTTAATCAAGCACTATTTTTCCCTTTGCGTTTAATAACACAGACTAAGGGATCGTTTGGCAGATGTTGACTGATTTGGTGCAGAATGATTAAGTAGTCAGAATGATTAAGACCAAAAAGAAAGATAGCTTAGGAAGGCTTTACCCACTTCTTATGACCAGAAATGTTAAAGAAAGATAATTGTGCTCAACTAAACTTAATTTGAATAGAACTGCAAGCTATGACCAAGCACAAAAACTTTAACAGGGAAATGAATTGAGGTAGCAAATATAAAAACTGTCATAAGATATGTATATGGAATCAACTTTCATCCGCTGCTATGCCATAAATACGCATTCCTGTACTACCACTCCTAGCAAGCCAAGAGAAAAAATTAAGTGGCAACACTGAGCTCACATACACAAATAGATTCACAGTTATATCAGCGAAGCAAATGTAAATAAATACAACAGTAGGTTTTCACTTTGCACCACATGATGCTCCTGAATCATGTTTTTTCAAGCAATCCTCCCTCCATTTAAAGAAAAAGAGAAGCTACATTTTGAGTTTTTTTGCCTCAAACATCGCTCTTCATATACAATTTTAACATTCAACTTGTTACTAATTAGCACCAGCATTTTGCAATGTAAGATACTTGTCATAAGTTCAAGTATACATTATCAAATTTCTCCAAAAACTAACTCGAGTGAGAGCATCGTGGATGTATATATCAAGCTAAGGTTGCCAAGCCTGATGGACCAGTAAATTCACATATAGCCCCCTCCTAAATGCATCTACCATATATTAATTCACAAACATCAACCATACAAATAGAAATTTTAGAATCCAACTAAATATCTGTGTTAGGACTAGGTCAAGAAAGCAGGTTACGTTAGTAATTTATCTTGTTTTGTTGCACTTCTTAGTTTAGTTTGAGAGAATGAATTAGTGGCATTATGGTGCCTTGAATTAAGGTAGATGAGTCAGTCAACTAGAGTAGTTGTTTCATGGTCATAGTGGTGTCCTAGAAAGTAGGCTAGCAGTTAATTTCTTTTGTATTTAATCCCCTCTTGAGAAATGGAAAGAGGTGTTGAATGCTGTCAAACAAATTCTGTGGTTTATTCTTACCCTAAAAGAATACTTATCAGTGGTATCAGAGCTTGATAGGGACCCCCATCTGGTGGTATCAAGACTCGGCTATGGCTACAAACAAAGAGCGGATTGAAAAAGCGGAAGAGAAGATTGAACTCTTACAACAAGGGTTTAACGTCTTCGAAGGCAGTATCATGGACAGGATGTCCAAATTGGAAGAGACGATAACCAAGTTGATTGAGGTGATATGTGGAGACCAACACCTTAACAAAAACAAGACGGGAAATGGGCGGGACAAGCCGATGTTCGAGTCCAAACCAGTCAAGCTCGAATTTCCAAGGTTCGAAGGAGGAGATCACACCGTGTGGCACACCCGAGCGGAGCAATACTTCGAGTTCCAGATGACGGCCGAACCCCAAAAGGTACCTCTCGCTTCTTATCACTTAGAAGGAGAAGCAAACGAGTGGTGGCAATGGCTTAATAGAGCCTACAAGGAGGGAAACCAGAACGTAACCTGGAAGTTCTTCGTCGGAGAGCTATGGGCCCGATTTGGCCCAACAGCCGGTGAAGATTTTGACGAGGCTCTATCTAAAATCACACAGACCGGTTCGTTACAAGATTACCAAAGGCAATTCGAAAGGTTGGGTAACCGGGTACATGGATGGACCCAAAAAGCTTTGGTTGGGACTTTCATGGGAGGACTCAATCCCGAGATCGCGGATGCAATCCGAATGTTTAAACCACAAAGTCTCAAGGAAGCAATCGGGTATGCTCGCATGAAGGATCAAAAGGTACAAAGGCAACGTTCCTTAGATCTATCATCCAACCAATCACCCTTGGAAGTTCTTCCAGCCGCAAAAAAGGAACTAAGGAAGTGGTTGATCCTCCTAAACGTCTAACATGGGACGAGATGCAGAGGCGAAGGGCACGAGGACTATGCTTCAATTGTGACGATCGGTTCACTCCGGGCCATCGATGTCAAGCGCCTAAAATAATGTTGTTGGCTGCGGAAGAGGGGGAAGGATTTAAAGCGAAAAATGAAGATGTCGAAGATGAGGGAGGCATACCGGGAGCTGCTGCAAGGATAATTGGACACCAACCTTGAGGACAAGGTTGTTCTTAATGAGGGGGGTAATGTTAGGACTAGGTCAAGAAAGCAGGTTACGTTAGTAATTTATCTTGTTTTGTTGCACTTCTTAGTTTAGTTTGAGAGAATGAATTTGTTGCACTAGAGTAGTTGTTTCATGGTCATAGTGGTGTCCTAGAAAGTAGGCTAGCAGTTAATTTCTTTTGTATTTAATCCCCTCTTGAGAAATGGAAAGAGGTGTTGAATGCTGTCAAACAAATTCTGTGGTTTATTCTTACCCTAAAAGAATACTTATCAATCTGATATGCAAACTAATACATGTTCTACTAGTAAGTGATTGCAACTTACAGAAATTCAACCACTATAGGCGTCGTCTCCCCTGCAATTATAGAAAAAACGGAGATTTTAGCCATTAATTCACAAGGAGATTGTAGGAAATTAGGTATGAATGGCGATAATTTCTTTGAATTCCATTAGCACAGAGAAGAGATGAAGACCGTCAACAATCAGAATTTTTTTTTGTACGGCACTAATCCGCGGCGACCCGGCCCAGACTCAATGACTGGACCCGCCCAGGCACGACTAAGCCCGACCTATGGCCGAACCCGCATGCCCATAGACTGGCATGCCCGTTACCTGGACCCGAACCGTCAACAATCAGAATTGTGCAATTTAATTTCATGAAAAATACAACAATACTCAATGACATACACAAATTCAATAGTAGAAAATAAGACTTCTATGTGTTTATACCAGATCGATTGATCATGATCTCTCATTACTCCTTCGTCCTTCATCCTCAAAATTCATGCACTTCTGACTTCACACATGCATTCATCGAAATGAAGCCTCTCATACAAATAATCACCGTCATTTCTGCATCATTTCATTGATAATAGCGAGCAACTCACTTTCGGTTGAAAGATCGAAAATCAAAACAACATTTTGTATATAAGAATAACGCCGCTATCAATTGCACCGGAAAATTTGTCAATTCCTAGAGAATCGCAAGCGTTTGCAGGTGCTTGATGCGAATCAATGCCTGAATTTTGTGTTTGTTTTAGATCGGTACAGAAACATCGTCTATGGTGGAGGAATTCCAACATAAGAAAGGATCAGTTTGGAAGTCGGTTACGCTGCGTTCTTTTAAACCCTTTTTTGAGAAAGGAAAGAGAGGGAAACGGAAATTCGTACTCAAGAAAAAGAAAATTTAGAGGGAACTAAAGGAAAATAATGATAATTTTCATCATTCATTTTGTTTTAACTTTTTAGGATTTTTTTTGTTATTTTATATATAAGCAAAATTTCTCAAACATCTTTAAATAACAACTTATTAGCTTATTACGTTTTTGTACCACAATAAGCTAATCCAAACACTTTTTAGATAACTTCGGTTTGACATCGCATAAATTGATAAGCACTTTTCAAAATAAGCATAAGTTGTTTTAAATAAGCAATCTCAAACACCCCCTGAGTATGAGAAATGCTTTTAAGCATCACTTGTAATTAAATATCTTCCCATGAATTGTGGCTTTAAAGGGAATTGATCGGGTGCACCTCATCCTGATTTTCGTTCATTTCTTATCCAACGGTTGATGACCATTTCTCACGCTTCTCACCAAATTTGACTAGTCTCACCGTAACCCAACCCATTGATCCACATAGTTATTTATTTTTCTAAATTGGTTTTTTTAGCAATTTTTTGGTTTTATTAAAATATTACTGCTTTCGTAAGTGATAACTCTGTAATTTACGGAAGGGTGAAAAAGTAAAAGAAGAAATTTCTGAAAATGTTTTGCAAGTACATTGTTAGATCTAGAGGAAAAAATTAAACATATTTGTCGGACCAATTCTTGTTGATGTAGAAAAAAATTATAGATCTGGTCTATGTACTTGTAAACCATGTTCAGGAACTTTTCTTTTTGTTTTGTTTTTTCACCCTTTTGCGGAGTTGCAACTTGCGGAGGTAGTGACGTTTTGGTAGAATGAAGAGAGAAATGGCTAGGGCACTAAGGTGTCGTTTACCAAACGCTTACCCGGGTAAGCACTTACCAAATCATATTATCTTATGGATGAAGATGACAATGACCAAAAATCTTACCCAGTAAGAGCTAAGACAAGGTCTAAGAGTCTTACTCTGGTAAGTGATGACAAAGACTTTTACCCCGGTTAGCGTTTACCGAGAACATTGTTGCATACGATACCGTTTTGGTGAACTAAAATCTTATCGGGATAGTGATAGTGTTAAATTTTACTGGTAATGGCTTATCGGGAAAATTTTTGCATACGATGCAGTTTTTGTGGACTAAAATCTTACCCGCTAAGTAAATGATAGTGTTAAATTTTAATGGTAAGCGCTTATCCGGTAAGCGTTTGGTAAACGACCCCTAAGTATGAAGAGAGATGGCTATTTGGGTCAATTTTCTTAAGTTTTCTTAAACCTTTTATCGGAAAGAAATTAAAAACGTCTAAAAGATTATTAAAATTACAAAACTACCCAACATTTATTTTTAAGAATATGTTTTAAAGGGTATATTTGTAAAAATGACATATTTTCTTTCTTTTTGCTTAAGTTTAAAAACATGAAAATTTATTTTCTTTTTTTTTTCGTTCCTCCCTCCCTTTCATTTCTTGTTTTTTCTCCTCAAACCCGAAAACGCAACGTTATGGTACAGAACCACCGTGGGATTGGACTTTGGAACCAAAAGCCGGGAGCGGTTCAAAACCGGGCCAAAAAAAAGTCCAACATAAGAAAAGATTAGTTTGGACGTCAGTTACGCTCAATAAATTAGTATAATATCAGTTATGTAAAATTTTATGAAGGGTGACATTCTTTTACATATTTAATAGCTCTTATAAATTTACAAATCAGTTTTATGTATTATTTTATATACTCAAAATAATCAACCGTTGCTATAAACTTTACAAATAAGAGCATTTCATTATCTATACTACTATATAAAAATTCTAAAACGGTTATTGTACAATCTTTTGTACAATAACATTTACCACTCTTACAATGTTACATTTACCACTCTTACATTTACTTATTTAATTTACTTTATATCTCTTACTTTTCATTTTACATCATTATCATATTAACACAAATAATCGTATATTAACAAAAATACAATGAAAAAATACGTTTCTTTCTCTACAAATTATATCATTATAATCGTCTCGTCAATACCTTCAAAACGAGCTCAATATTGAATATTTTTTAATTTAACCGTACTATTAAATATCATGAATATCTACGAATTAATTTGTTTTTTATCCATACGTTTTTATTATTTTCCACCGTTAGCACATTAAAAATACATAATCGTAAAATACGTTTAATTCTTATTATAAATTATATCATTATAATTTTTTCTGTCAATAATTGTAATATAAACTAATTATTAAATATTTTTATGGGTTTAGGGTTTCATAAATTGTGATTCTTAGGTCATGGTTGATTGTTGATGACATGTCTATAAGAAAGTAGCATTAATTGTTCTTTATTTACTTACATTCCGATGCATCGCGCTGGTATATGTGATACAGGGAGAATTCGAGTGTTAATAAGGATTTTTAATAATAATTGGAAAATGGGAAATCGAGATCGAATAGAAAAACGAGCTCGAAAGAGGCTCGGAATTTGGTATCGAAAAAAAGGCAAATATAAAGCACCGAGTATAAAAAGGATTGTGATGGAAATCGAATAACAAGTCGGAATATACAAACGGACGAGTAAGCGGGTGTCATGCGGCTTGTTTCCCTGTCATGCGAGTTTGATGTGTCATAAGCCGCTACAATACCCGCGAAACACACTGTTGGTGTTCCAAATAAAATTTTCCAACTCACGTGACCATGTATCCTTAATCAATTGGAAGTCTTTAATTTATAATTTACTTTATCTTTAAATTTCTTTTTGAATTATCTTTATTAATTATCTTTTCTAGGATTAGTTTTAATATCTTAGATAATAATTTAGGATTATTTAGTTTCCTTTTATTAGTTATTTAAATAGCTTTCTAGTTAGTTTATAATTAGGATAGTTCTAATTTCCATATTTATTTCTTAGTTAGTTTAGCTATTAATAGGTTTATTGTTTTCATTGTTAATCAAGTTATTATCAACAAAGTTTAACTTTTTAGAGAGTTTTCTCTTAATTTTGAGTTTTACGGTTGTAATTCTCGTTATCAAAAGGGTTTAGACGCTTGTCGATCATTCCGCAAACCTACGTTGCATCAGTTAGTATCAGAGCAGGATTCGCCTGTCTTTTCACTAACAATTGCAGATCGACAGCCGACTACCAAAGCGGGTCTAGTAGAGATGAATGTGGCCTTATCCACATCACTTACTAATCTGACAGCGGCTGTTAACAGGCTTCAACCCAACATCGTCAACGACAATCGTCGGAGAAGAGACAGGTTTGAAGGACCGGCTATGGCGCCGTGTAATGGCCACCGTAACCGGGTTAATTTTTCAAGTTCCGAAACCAAAGAAGATAAGGAAGAAGAACCAGTGAACTTGAAAAGAAACGACCACAATAACCGAATAAAAGTGGACATCCCGTCTTTCTATGGAACCAGAGGTGTAGAAGAATTCTTAGAATGGCAAATCGAAGTCGATCGATTCTTTGACATTATGGATGTTCCCAAAGATATACAGGTAAAATTGGTTGTTTTCCGTTTAAAGAATGTCGCCGCTATTTGGTGGGATAAATTGATCGTGCAAAGACAACGACAACGAAAGAGACCAATTCGATCTTGGAGGAGAATGAAGCAGCTTATGATGGAACGTCTCTTGCCGGAAAATTATGAACAGGTCCTTAAGAAACTCCATCCCGAACCCGACAACGACAACTCTTGGAGAAAGGATACGCACGAGAAATCAATCATGGTTTTGGGCGACAACAACTATGATCATATTATACCATCAGTTTCTACTCTCGTTAAACAACCACCCATTCCGGAAAAACCACCCATTCCGGTTGAGCCATCGAAACAAGACGACGAAGTCTTACCGGACAAAGTTGAAGATGAAGTCGTGACCGAGTCACAACAAGAAATTGTTATCGAGGCCAATGTGTCG
Organism: Arctium minus; assembly: GCA_954870635.1. Classification (NCBI taxonomy): domain Eukaryota; kingdom Viridiplantae; phylum Streptophyta; class Magnoliopsida; order Asterales; family Asteraceae; genus Arctium; species Arctium minus. The sequence goes on along the minus strand of OX941080.1, from coordinate 2,416,776 downwards.
GAAATAGATCTCGGACCATTCACCGAAGACACCGAAAGCAAGATAGTGGAAGACATTCTCGAGCCAACAAAAGCGTTGTCACAAGAAGTCAAGAACGGTGATTCCGAAGGTGACACTTCAATTATTATCGCACCTAAAGCTCCGGTTCAAACCGAAACAAATCCCGGTAAAGTTAATTTAATCCCTTACGCTTTCAAATTTGATAAAATATCGCTCGTATGGAGACGATCACGACAATCTCAGTTTGGATTTGAAGACCGGTCAAGATTTTTGAACTTTGAAACCCGGGATGTGGATCCAATTACTTCGAAGAAAATAATGTTCTACGAGTTGGAGGAAGACGTTTTTCAAGTGAACTCGAGGACAAGTTCTTTTCAAGTGAGGGTGACTGATATAGGGAGAATTCGAGTATTAATAAGGATTTTTAATAATAATTGGAAAATGGGAAATCAAGATCGAATAGAAAAACGTGCTCGAAAGAGGCTCGGAATTTGGTATCGAAAAAGAGGCAAATATAAAACACCGAGTATAAAAAGGATTGTGATGGAAATCGAAGAACAAGTCGGAATATACAAACGGACGAGTAAGCGGGTGTCATGCGGCTTGTTTCCCTGCCATGCGAGTTTGATGTGTCCTAAGCTGCTACAATACCCGCGAAACACACTGTTGGTGTTCCAAATAAATTTTCCAACTCACATGACCATGTATCCTTAATCAATTGGAAGTCTTTAATTTATAATTTACTTTATCTTTAAATTCCTTTTTGAATTATCTTTATTAATTATCTTTTCTAGGATTAGTTTTAATATCTTAGATAATAATTTAGGATTATTTAGTTTCCTTTTATTAGTTATTTAAATAGCTTCCTAGTTAGTTTATAATTAGGATAGTTCTAATTTCCATATTTATTTCTTAGTTAGTTTAGCTATAAATAGGTTTATTGTTTTCATTGTTAATCAAGTTATTATCAATAAAGTTTAACTTTTTAGAGAGTTTTCTCTTAATTTTGAGTTTTACGGTTGTAATTCTCGTTATCAAAAGAGTTTAGACGTTTGTCGATCCTTCCGCAAACCTACGTTGCGTCAATATGCCTAGTCTTTCTTGAATTATTTAATATCATTGAGTAATAATTAAAAGAAGAACCATATTTGTATATATAATTTTGCCGCTATGAGTTATATTTTAAAAAATGTTCTGATTTCACCGTAAATTCTAAACTTGAAGCATATCTCTCTACCATACCTGCCTTGGTTATAGTTCAAATTAGGTGCTGTTCGGTTCGTTTTACATTAAGTCATGTATAGATAAAGTTGTCTGTATATATAAAGTTGTCTGTATGTATTTAGCTAAATTGTTGTTCGGTTGATGTGTTGAATAAACAGTCTGAATAATATAAATGACTATTTTACCCTTTGATTTAATATTAAACATCAAATGTGCATCAACCGACATCAATAGATCAAATTTTGCAACTAAAACTAATAATATTTGTAAATTAAATTGCATTATTTCAAAAAAAAAACAATCAAACAAAAAACCTAAATAAAAAAAGATACCAAACAAGTAGAATTAATTAAAACCCCAAATTAAACAACAAACCGGAGAAAAAAAAAACTTCCCAATTAATGAACCCTAAAAAATGCTTAGAAAGAGAGAGAGAGACACACAAGAGACGTGGCTTTTGTGTGGGTGAAAGCATTTGCAAATGGGTCTTCATTTACCCAAGTGGAGATAGAGATTTGGGTTTTGCAAACCCCAAATTAAGAAGAAAAAAAAAACTCAAAACGGTGGAAGGTGCAAGGGTGTAGCATATGAGATGAGATGAGAAAAGGGGAAAAAGAGAAAGCAAACAGGTAGCGCAAAAGGAGATGAAGATGAGATGAGAAGAGGGAAAAAAATAGAGATGAACCAGGTAGTGCAAAAAAGGAGATGAAGAAGAGATGAGAAGATGAAGCAAAAAGGAGATTGAGATGATAAATGGAATGGGAGGAGAGGAAGGAGAAGTAAAGGGGAAAGGGTAAAAGGGGAATAATGGGTTGAATAAAGAGCTGAATCTATAGGACATGTTTTCTAGCTGGTCGATTCAGCCACCGGCTGACCGAATAAGTCATTACCGAACACCTGGTTATGGCTGTGCGAATAAGCCATATCCACCATACAGCCCATTAAGCCACAAACGAACAACCCCTTAGTGACTTTTTAACTCATTAACAATCATAACCAAAAACACATTGTCCAAATGCTAATAACAAACCAGCAAAATGATTAAAAAAACACATCCAAATATTGATAAATGACACATTTTAAGCAATCTTTCAAAATTGGTTTTATTTCTAGTTCATATTTGATGCATCAAACATATACACTTTTAAATTTCTCCCATTCATCCTAAAACAATAATTCACACTTTTATATATAATTCTCTCAAAAAAATTGTCTAGTTTCAAAAATATATAATTAAATTCTTAAATATATCTTTAATTAATACATAAATATTTAAAAGTTAAACAAAAATAAAATATCAAATAATGATAATGTTCTCATTTAACTAACTAATAATTATTCATTCATGTATAAAACTAAATAAATTTCAATCTTCAATCATGAACACTTACAACATCTTCAACAACTTCTGTAAAATGGAGAAAATAGAGATTTTAAGCATTTTTGTGCTCCAACGAATTCTCCAAATCTTTCTCCAAAATGGAGAAAGAAGGAGAGAGAGTGTAATTTTCTCCAAATATGGAGAACCCTCCAAAAATGATTACCATGAGAGAGAAATTGTTTTTTTTATTATATTTACAAATAAGATTTTTCAAATGAGATGAGTATGAGAGATAAATAATATTTTATTAGATTTATATAATATTTTAATATTATAAGTAATGATTTCATCTCCAAAATGAAGAATCTATTGGAGATGGATGTAAATTTTTATTTAGATTTTGATTTTTAAATCTCAATTTTGGAGAAATTTTGAAGATGATGTTGGAGATGCTCTTTAAGGGGTGTTTGATTCATGGATTTTAAAGGAATTGGAATGGATAATCCATTTGACCAAATTTCAATTCCTTTGTTTGATTCACATATTGATTATAACGAAATTCTTTGAATTTCATTGAATTTCATAAATCAAGGAATTCATCATTCCTTACCTAAAGTGAAAGAATTGAATTTTATTCAATTCCCTACCAAACAAACGTATAGTCAAATTCCATCAAATTTCATTCTACGAACCAAACACCCCCTTATATTTTAGGAGGGAAATGGTATTTATGCAAGTATTAAATCAAGTGTAGATGACTTCGTTACCTGCGTCTAATATCTAAGAAACTGAAATTCTAAAAACAAAATTTAACAAACTGAATTTAAAAACACAACCCGAATCAAAAATAGTAAACAAGAATTGTCAAAATTACCAGCATCGTCTGCGCAAGTTCATCTAACCATAAAACATAAAACAGTAGCAGCAGTAGTACCACACAAACAAAACATTATAGAAAGAAAATATTCAAAACATAAACCCGGAAAACGCTTATACCGCTCCGACGACTTGACGATAATCGCTCATCCGCAAAAACCCGTTTCTGCCGCTTACAGCTTGTCCTCGAACTCAGAGAGCGGTGTCATTTGCTCCTTCAAACCCTTTCGCTTACGGATTTGCGACACGAGCGTGCTCGCCTGAGACCCGGCTTCCAACGGATCGGCGGACATCATGTCCCAATGATCAAACACACATTGTGGGAAAGCTTGACCCGAAGTCGAAGCTCTCAAAGCACCGGAGAATCCGAACGATTCCACGACCGGCAGATACGCCTTGATGTTGTACAACGGGGTTCCAGGCCTCTGCATTTCCTCGAACACGTGCCCACGCCTTTGATTCAGGACGCTGTAGATTCCACCGAGAGCTTGCTCCGGTGCCTGAATCTCGACCAAGTACACCGGCTCGAGGAGTCGGGGCTTGGCGGTGAGTTGGGAGGCGTAGATGACCCTCCTGGCGGTGGGGATAACTTGACCACCACCTCTGTGAATGGCATCAGCGTGGAGAACGACATCGCACACTTCAAAGCAAATACCCCTCATGTTCTCTTCGGCTAAAGCACCTTCTTTCGATGCCCATTGGAACCCAGCAACGACTGAATCCTTGATTTCGTTCAAATACTGGACTCCCTTACACATATCGACAACCATGTTGGGTCCGGTTGTTTCGGGACCGAAACACCAGATCTTCTTGGCGAGATCCTTGTCCCATCCGAATTCCTCGGCCAAGATTTTACCGCGAACCTTGGGGTCATCACGTGGACCGATTCTGCCATCGTCAATAGCCTCGGCAAGTCCTTCCTCCATGGGCCTAGCTTCCATGTAGAGACGGTTATGTTTGTTGGGAGACTTGCTCATCACGGTGCGGGAGGATTTCTCGAGGACAGTTTCACGGAAAGACACGACTGGGTCAGAAACGACAATTTCGGCACCACCCATGAAATCGTCCTGCAAATCCTTCAAACAGATTTCAAGATGAAGCTCTCCAGCACCAGCGATGATGTGTTCACCGGACTCCTCGATGGTACAAACAACCATAGGATCGGACTTGGCCAGACGCTTCAAACCTTCAACGAGCTTAGGGAGATCAGATGCAACCTTGCACTGAACCGCAACACGCACAACGGGTGAGACGGAAAACTTCATGGCTCGAATAGGGTGGGCGTCGACCTCTTTCTCGTTTGTCAGAGTTGCGTTCTTGGTGATGAACTGATCCAAACCGACCAACGCGACAGTGTTACCACAGGGCACGTCCTCAACGGTTTCTTGCTTCTTTCCCATCCAGATGACGGTTCTCTGAACACTCTTCACATACAAATCCTTCTTTTCTCCAGGTACATAGTTAGGACCCATGATCCTAACCTTCAATCCAGTGGAAACCTTTCCAGCAAAAACACGACCAAATGCAAAGAATCGACCCTTGTCGGAAGCGGGAATCATCTTAGAAACATAAAGCATAAGAGGGCCATTGGGGTCACAGTTTCTGATGGCGTTAGCATAACAATCATCCAATGGACCCTCGTACAAATTCTCGACACGGTATCTCTGGGCCGTGTGAGGGGAAGGCAGATGAAAGATCATCATTTCAAGAAGAGCGGTAGCAGCAGGAAGCCATGTCTGCATAACACGCTTCATCAACGCCTTACCCATCAACTCTTTCTCGTCAGACTTCATGGTGACACCAAGCTTTGTCAACATAGGCCACAACTGATCCTTCTGGTCGTTCATGCAAGTGTTGATAATCTGCTTAATGGGTTCGTAACAGAACTGAACGAACCCACGTTTGCAAGTTGGTGAACCAGAGTTCTTGGTGGTCCACTTCTTAGTTTTGGGGTCAAAAAAGTTCTCACCCCAAAGCCTTTCCATCATTTTCGACTCATCAACTCCAAATTTGGAAGCATACATCTTTGCGAAGTTGGTTAGGGTAAAAGCCCAACCGTGGAGCCCAGCAGAGAAAGCAACGGTACCTTTCTCAGGGTAAACCATAACGTCACCAAGAAGTGGGTCCTCGTATGTAGCCATGATGACATTGGCGTTTTCGATAACCCTTTGGAACGTCTGGTATGCTTCTTCTCCATCAACCTGAAGCTCAAGGAAACACCTGTCCATCTTGTTGACAGTCAAAACAGGTCGGATCCTTTCTCCGAGGGCTTGTCGAAGAACAGTTTCGGTTTGAACGCAAACACCTTCGATACAATCGACCACAACCAAAGCACCATCAGTGATACGTAGGGCAGCAGTGACCTCAGAAGAAAAGTCAACGTGTCCAGGTGAATCAATAAGATTGATCAGGTACTCATTCCCATCTCGGTCTCCAGTGAAGCTCTTGAGAGCTGCATCAGTCATCTCATAGTAAAGTGAGATACCAGTGGACTTGATGGTGATACCACGTTCTGCTTCATCAGCACGGGTGTCAGTCATACGAACATCACCAGCAACTTCTTGGGCAATAATACCAGCAGCAGCGACAAGAGAATCAGTCAAGGTAGATTTCCCTGTAGAAAATGAGAAGAGTAAAAAATACTTAGCAATAATAAACAAATCAAGGATGCAGGAACACAAGCAAAGACCAACAAAATAATAAACATAGATAACCATAGTCCATAGTCCATACTCCATAACTTTGTAGCAGAAAAAATCTGTGTTAAAACAAGAAAGGATGCACAAACCAGAATACCGGTGAACTTAAAACTGCTTAAAACTATCAAACTTTTTTATTTCTAAACAGAAAGTTTGGATTTGTTACGACTGTAATGACTAACTAAAATTATAAACCATACCAACCCAAACAACCCCATTAAATCCCACCCGGAGGTGGGGTCAGGGTGGGTGAAATGGAATGTAGGCGGACCTAACCTCTACCTCAAAGAGTAGAACGGTTGTTTCCGTAAAGACCGTCGACTTATGCATGACCAACTAAAGTAATGAATCATGAATGCTTCGAAAACAAAATAGATTGATAAACCATCAACAATATAACCAAAAATATTAAATTTGCTTCAGTACCGTGGTCAACATGAGCAATAACAGACATGTTACGAATGTTATGCTTGTAGTCCATAATCCTGCGAAGCTCTTCAGCAGTAAACTTCACCTGTTGGGTCAACAAAAATTCAGAACATAAGCTTCCTTGGTAAGACATTAAAAAAAGCTAAAAGATGAGATCCAGTAAAATTACCATTTTGCCTAGTTTTAGGTGTCTCCAAAAAAATGTAACTAATACGTGTGTCGACAAAAATCCTGTCAAAAAAGAGCAAACAGTAAAATATATTAGCAAATAGCATTATATTGTGGCTAACATAAGGTCACACATAATTGTGAGTAATGAAACTTCAAATATATCTGAAGATAACCAAATTTCATTCACTTCCAACACCACAAAAACTGCAGCAAAAACAGTTATAAGCTAAAAAATGTCTCAAGCATTTTAGTCTTAACCTTGTGGAACAAAAATCAGACATATCATGTATTCAACTTCTACAGTCTACACTGACTAAAAAATTGTAAACACTATTACAAACATGTCAATTTTTAACAGAATAACCATACAGAGTACTATATCCATCCACAAAGCACATAAAGAAACCAAAACCATAATTTGAACAGAAAACAACCCAAAAAATTCTTCCACATCACAAAAATGATCATCGATAGCATATATCCTTTTTACCTTGTTTGATTGCATACTTCACAAATCATATTTACTCCCCATGAAAAATTCCAACAGTTCATAACAAGCTTGGTCAATAATTGCCAAAAAAACATTTGATTCACAAGATGCAAAAGTCAACTCTTACAATTTATAAAAAAGAAGATATAGCTGCATCTAGAAATAAAATTTTGGTTGTTTGCAAGAGATTCAAGCTACAAAACCCTGATGGATATTTTACATCCTTTATAACTATCAGTAACTAGAAACAAGTAAACCTCGTTCTCTCATCAAAACAGAAATCGTAATAACCTACTCGGCTACGCCATTTTCAACACCACCAAAATTTCTATACATCAAGACACATAATCGTCCAATCGTTCAAATCTTCAACTACGTTTATCTCAGATAACATATAGTAGACGATTGAATCAAACACATATCCAAATCGATTCAAAAACTTAAAACAATATGTCAATATCGATCTGATACAAATCACATAACAATTAACTAACAAAACGCATCATCAATAACACAAAATACACAATTATTCACAGTACATAGTATTTTCTACCTAGCATCAAATAAAACAAATCAAACGATAGAAATCACCGATTATAATCAAGATCGAGCACAGATCAAGCATATGAAGATGAAATAATTAGCAATAAATGGATTTGATAAAGGTTTTACCTCAAACAAAACAAGATGAAGCGGCGGAGAATGAAGACGAACTCTCAGTGACCCTTAGCTTTGGTCTACACCGAGAGATATAATGTGAGCGGCGTATGCTTCTATAAACCCTAATATATCGTTACCCTCTTTGGACTTTTTGTAAATTACAGATATGGTCCCTGTAGTCTTTGTGTTTTGTTGGCTTTGATCCCTATGGTTCATTTGTTACAAAACAAAACCTTAAGATATGGTTTTTGCTGAATTTTGGTCCTCTCGTTAACGGATGTTAACTATGGGTGTTTGTGGTGCGGTTTGGTGGTGAGTAAAGATAAGCTGCAAACTGCACCTTATATGTTGTTTGAAAATTTTCCTAAATCGCAAATCACATTGTATATGCCTCAAACTGCAAAAAAGGAAATTGCATTGCAAAAATGTGTTGCAGTCAAGTGTGGTTAATACGGTTTGTAACTAACCAACTTCAGTACGTTAATTATACATTTGTAACTTCAAAATAAACTCAAAGGTTGATGTTTCTGTATTTTATACAGTGGAAACTTTCTATACACACGGAATGTGTAATTAAAAAACGTGATGCAAACTAAAAAGTTTGGTAATTGATCCAATTACATCTAGAAAATTAACTTCAGGCTAAATTCGATCATAATGGTCGACAAAAAGACAAGAAAATAACTCAAATAAGGAATACGTAATGTAAGGCTTAAAGAAAAATTGAAAACTTAATAAATAATCAATAATGTATTAACTATTTTTCATTTGATGAATGCTTTGTATATATGTAATATATATTTAAAAATATGTGTAAAACAATATGTGGTGTGGTGCGTTTTGAACCACGGTTAAATAATTCAAAACCACAAATCGCACTGCATGTTGTGATTTGATAAAACTGCAAGTTGCACCGTAAAAGTTATAAACCACGTGTTGCAGTATGATGTGGTGCAGTGTGGGTGTTTATACGGTTTGACGATTTAGATGAACACAGCGTAATGTTAACTTTGAGTAGTTAAATCCTCTCCCCAAATTTAGCAATCCAAGAAAATAAAGTTATTGCGGGCATAAATGTTGTTAAGTCCACCGTAGACCAAGCTATTATTGCAAAAATAGGTGAGTACAACCAACTATCATTAAGAATTTCATATTTGGACAAAAATCTCCGTTTACAAAACTGTACATGTGATTTCCATCTCATACGACTCATCTTCTTCCATCAACTAAATTGATTCTTAGATCTTGTTCATGCATGAGAACAATATGATCATTTTACATGTGAAATATGACAAGACAACGACATGACACTAACGTGTGTTATTAATATATGTTTTATTATTGTTTTTTTTATCACCATACATGGTTGAACCACCACGCACTACCCTAAAGTCCCAAACAGTTGATGTGATCATCTTGGAAATCACAATCATTCTCGTGATTTGATATAATGGTTATTTCATTGATAAAACCATCAGCAACAAAATAAGTTCATTTAATAAAATACAAATAATTGTGTACATAAGAAACTTAATATATAATAAATACAACTATATATATGTATATTTATGAAAATGCAAATATTATGTATATATATAATACACTAGAGAATAGACGAAAGATCGTGGGAGAAAAAAAAAGGCGATAAGCGTAAGAAGGGATTTGGACTATTGATCACTTTTAACCTCACACTCATCTGTGAATTGCATTTCTCGTGGGAATTGATTTGATGCGTATTGATGTATCTCATTAGTGTTGATTTTCAATTAAAATTGATCAAATGGTCCATATTTCTTCTTACGTTTCTCAACATAACTTTCCTTCTCACCGGAACCCAACCTCTACGCAATATACCTTTTTGTGATAAATAAAAGCAAAAATCACAATGGCACCATAAAAAAAGACAATTTAATGTACTAGTAAGGCACTATTTATTAAATTCATTTAATAAAGGCACCAGGACATTATACATTTATCACAAATAAGGAAAAAAAAACATAGACACGACATTGTTATCACAAAAGAAAAAAACATGTGCATGTTACCAGTAAAGCAATTGCATAAACGAACAGAAGGAGAGTACGATGGTGAAGAGACAAGTTTTTTTAACATAATCGAGGCTCGAGCATAAGATATGAACTTGCACTTGCAGAGACAAGAACAAAGAGACGAGGGTTCGATCGTGAAGCCTGAAACGACATTTTAAGAAGAAAAAAAATGTTTGTGACATTTTTTAAACCTACATCGTCTTTGAAACTCACAAAAGCAGTTATAGCATCACAATTTGAAACCTAAATTGCATCCATTTAGTGGGCATTAGTGGCGCCATTTATTGGAACCACTAGCTGCCACCGTTATTCTAGTATAGCCCACGAACCACAATAATACTTCTATATCGACACAATTAACTTCACAACCACTACCATCCACAACCATTATAACAAAACACAACAAGCATATGCCCAATATGCACAAACACAAACAAATGAATCACTTATCTCTCACAAAACAAATCAATGCACAACCAAAATTTTTGTGGGAGATAGTGAACATTAGGGTTTGTTTACCTTTCTTCGACAAATTTGCTCTCGTTCTTGACGAAAGATGCTAACAAATGTTAATGATAGGGACCAAATCTGAGCAAATAATCATACGATAAGGTTAAATTTGTAATAAATGGATTGTAGGGACTAAAATCAAGAAAACCAAAAAACTACAGGGACCAAATCCGTAGTTTATTATTTTTTTCTTCGTGAAAAATAAAAGGGAATATTCGGCCATCCATGTAGTATCTGAACATTTACGGATTGGGCCGATGGGCTATTACTTTACAACAGCCTATTATAGGCCCAGTATAATACGGCTCAAATAACATAGTAAATTAATTACAACAATAGTCCCTAAATTTATCTTAAGTATACGAAAAACATCCTTTAAGTTGTTTATTTCACAATTTCAGTCCTTTTTCTTAAGAAAAGTTTACAATTACCTTTCGTGGAAGTATGTTATAAGTATAACGTACATGAAAATTTCAAACTCAATTTCTCTGAACCTAGACGATGGTCGGTCATTTACTAAATGCTTACAGGATAAGCACTTGTCGATGTCATTTGCCTTATTGATTGAGCATGACAAGAACCTAGAAGCTTAGCCGGTATGAAACAAGGCAAGGACCGATAGTCTTACCCGATAAGCGTGGGAAACAACTCTTACCCAGTTAAGCTTGTGGGGTTTAAGATACTTACCGACAATCATTTTCATATCCAATTATGTTACATGATAAGGTAAATGAAGATGAATATCTTGTCGGTAAGTGCTTACCCGGTAATAATTTGGTAAATAATCATTGGTGTCACTTATCTTATGGATGACACTGACAATGACATAAAATCCTATATGGTAAAGAAACATAGTAAGGACCGATAATCTTACCCGGTAAATGAGGAATAAGACTCTTACCCTGGTTTAATATTAAAATGTCATTAATTGTATTTAAAGGGAATGAAGGGACATGCACATGATATCCAGAATGAAGAAAAGCAAAATTTGTCGAGCTTTAACCACTTGAGTTGTGGTGCACTGGTAAGGCTTAGGGGGGGGGGGGGGGTGTAATGGAAATCTTATCTTTCTCGGGTTTGAATTAAGGAACGACGAAAGTGATTGTGGCCATTGAGGTTCAATTGCGATGACTCGAGGATATTCATCCAGGGACTAGTCAATGCGTGTAAGCTGACCTAGAAACCCACTGTCACAAAAAATGGAGTTTTTTTGCTCAACAAACTCTCCACCTTTTTTTATTCCAAAAATGGATAAAATGCAATTTTCTCTAGATTTGAAGATTTTTTCTTTCAAAACTCCATTTTGTTATTCTCAACGTAAATACATCCAAACAAACAGTAAAATAAATGAAAAAGAGAAATAAAAACTTTTGTTATATTATTAAATATTTTAGTAATATCGTTATATTAAAATCGACAAAATAAAGAAGCTTTTAAAATTGAATTGATTTTTTTGACTTTCTTTTTTAATTATTTTATAAATGTTCTAATATAAAGTTATACTTGATTGTGATGTTTATGGGTTGTCGCATTTTATGCTAATAATTATTTAGGCCAACCCAAATCATGTTGGGTTGTGGATATGGGCCTTCCATAAAGAATCATCTATAAAGAATTATAAGCAAGTAAATTAAACCATTATATATATCTATACTATATTATAAAACACGGATAAAAAACTTTTAAATACAAATTATTAGGCATAAAATACCATAATTTTACACAAAATTTTAAAAATCTCTTAATTTACAAGTTTCAAAGCACAAGATACATATTACTAGTGCATGCTTCTAACACCCACCAATTTGGTATGTGCAGGATCTTCATTTTATGCGGATCTTTCCATGTATCACTATTAGTTAATATATTATATTACTATAAATTTGTTTTAATTATATTATTAAATATGTAATTGATTATTTTTTTAGATGTCATTAAAATATATAAGATAATCATTGAATTCTAACAAAATACTTAATTTTTTTTATATAAAAAACATTATATTATTAAGCCTAAATTAAACAAATTTATAAAAAAACATTATCACTTTCTCAAAACCATCCAAAATCGTACTGTAAATCAACAAAAAAATAATAAAATGAAACATTAAAATCGTGATGTATCTCGTTGCATTACGCGAGTACGCTTCTAGTCAAAAAGTTAAAATAAAAAACTTTAAGACTATTTGATTAGTTGTTCATTAAGTAATGTATGAATAAATTTGTATGTGTAGATTAATCTGTTTGGAAGGAATTTTTCGTATTTAGAATGAACGTTTTTTGTAATTAGGAGAGACAAGTTTAGAAAAAAAAACATTGCTTTTTGTATAAAGCTCCCTATTATAAGCTTGTTGAATAAACAACTTTCTATATCATTAAACTACTATCAAACAACCGTGCATAATTGACCAAATAAATTATGAGGCTCATTAAGCTCATTAAGTTGTTAACAAACATGCCCTTAGAAGTCTACGGGTTTCTTATAATAATACATAAAAACCTTAAATTTAAGGAATACTTATTCCTTCTCTCTAAGTGCCTTATTTTGTTTTAAAATAAGTATCAACTTTTAAAAATAAATATTTTCTTTCTAGAGATACCTTTAATTATAAGATAGAAAAAAATTTCAATAATCCATTTATTATTAAGGTTGAATTGTTGTGTTCTCTAATCTGGAGAGAAAAGAAAAGAAAAGAAATGGACGAAAAAAAGGGAGAGAAAAGAAATAAAAGGAAAACAACTTTTTTATTTGTGTTCTCGAAATGGATGTAAAGAAAAAAAAATAGTTTTTCATGTTCTTGAACATGAGAGAAATAAAAGAAAAGATGTCATTTTTACAAATATACTCTTATAAAAATATATTATTTATAATGAAAGGCTGGGTAGTTTTGTAATTTTAATAATTTTAGTAATTTTTTTAAATGATTTTAATTTATTTTATTTCCTTTCCTTCCCTTTCCTCCCACATTTGGGAGGAAAAGTTTGGGATAAAAGTTATCAATTATTTCTTTCCGTTTCCTTTATTTTCTCTCCTAAAAAAATTTCGATAACACGATTTTTTTATATTTTCCTACCATTTTCCTCCCTTTCCTTTCCTTTCCTTCGTTAAATGAGTTTCGTATACACAACGTAAATATTATTAAAATTAAATATTTATAAGATATATATCGCCATATATGGGGACCTCCAACATGGATTGCTTAAATGGGTTGGGTTGGGAATTTTCCAAACCGTTATAACTTATAATTGAATTGGATCATTTAAATGTCTTAAACTACCCATCTCTCAATCAATGTAAACCTTAGGTTTTAGCTTTTTTTTTTGGAAGAGAAAGGGACCACTACCGAGCATCGACATTGCCATAACCGGGTCGGGCCTCGTTTATATCATTGACGACAAAGTTTGTTACAATCATTGTTAATAGCAACCATGAGAAACGGGGGCATGCTATCAAAAGAGACATTATAATTCAGATTACATGTATGTCTAGCTATCAAATGAGTTGGGCAGCTCGCAAGACGATTGATCCAATGAACGGATATGTAATCTTTCGAATTTAGAATACGTCTAATATCCTTGATGATATTGCCAAATTCTGAGTTCTCGACGTTCGTGGCATAGATCGCTTTAGTTTAGTAACCTGTTAAATTAACTATTATCTATACTATATTATAAAGCACGGATAAAAAACTCTTAAAAACAGTTGTTATAGCTTAATGTACTGTTATTTAATGCTAATTACTTAAAATATCTTAAAAACAACTATTAAAGTCTTATGTACTACATTTAATGTTATTTATTAACTTTCAATTATTATCTCTAACCAATTTAACTCCCCACTTCAATCCCCTAAAATCACTCCCATGCATAATTAAATAATGATAAAAATCAAATTTTAAATATAAAATATAAAAAATCTAAAATATAATTAAGAAAATCTAACAGAATATTTAATGTTTAATCTAAAATATATTACATTATTATTAAACTATCGAAAACTCTTAAAAACAAGTTTTTATACATTAAGTACTGTTTATTGATACACATACTTAAAATTCAAGATTACATGTAATGATGCATTAGTACAATTTTTTAAAGCTATATGTTTGAATTCATAACTAACTAATAAACATAATCAAAACATGATAAACATCTCAATTTAAATATAAAAAATTTAAAATATATAAGATAATTATTGAATTCTAACAAAATACTTAATTTTTTATGTAAAAAATATTATATTATTAAACCTAAATTAAATAAATTTATAAAAAAAACCATTTTCACTCTCTCAAAACTTTCCAAAATTGTACCATAAATCGACAAAAAGTAAAATTAAACATTAAAATCATGATATATCTCGCTGCATTGTTCGAGTACGTTTCTAGTATTTTTTCAAAACAAATAAAAGTATATTTAAACAACACCTTCCCCTTCCCCCTCCCCCGCCCCCCCCCCCCCCCCCAAAAAAAAAAAGTAAATAAAAAAAATTAGATACTAGTTTTTATACTTTATTTAATCATAAAACATACTTGAATAGTTGAATTATAAAAATCAACCCTAGACTATTTTCTTCTAGAATGTTCGAACCAATATAAAAGATGCGAAAGTCTAGTTGTTTTGTTTTATTGTATATTATTTTTCTATAACTATTCAACTTTTTTAACTGTTTAAACTAGGTGTGGAATTGGTATGGTATTGACTTTTTTTCGTTAATATCGTGTACCAACCAATTATAATTGGTATGTAAAATCCAATACCATATATCAACCAACTAAACTTGGTACCGACTAAATTGGTATGACTTTTTTTGGTTGGTACATGTTGGTACCAGTTTATACCAATTTCAAGTTACATATACGAAAAAAAAAACTTATTCAAACTACTCAAATGCTCAAACAAAAAAGCTAATGTAACAAGATTTAATATCCAATATCTAAAAACGAAAAAGAAACTAATTCAAAAACTTGGATGTAACAATGGGGGACTATTACAGTAACGCCGACGTCCGACGAGGAGGATTGGAGGAATGAGACGATCGAGCTAAAAATTTAGGGTTAGATTACGGGGTTGTCTGTTTTTTTTAAAACCTCTTAATTGCTCTTAAGTCTGAATCGTTCAGACTTTTTTACACATCACCTCTTATTAATCATAACTAAAATAAGACTTAAGACTTTATACCTCTTAAAAAACAAACGGCACCTACGTGGTTTATTTTCTAAATTCCTAAAATCTATAATGAGAGCTGAGATGATAAGTTTGTAAGGTGAAAAATTAAAAGAAAAAAAACTGTACACTTTTTATTTCAAATTACAACAACTAAAATTAGAATATTATTAATTAATTTAATTACTAATTAATTAAATAAGTCTGTACCGTGGTACACAACATTTAAAACCGTATACCAATCAAGTTCAGACACTTGATACGGTATTGTCAATCGATTATAATCGGTATCGATTTAATTGGTACGATTGGTACATATGTTGGTTGATTTGGTTTAATACAAAATTGTCACCCCTAGTTTAAATAGAGGTTGGACGGAATTTGATCAACAAAGTAGGACCAGTAGCACTTGATAATCGTAATGAGTATCATAATCACCAAACAAGAAGAAATACAAGAACACATGAGAATTACTTGGTTCCACCACTGATATGGTGATTTACGTTTATTGGGATGAAAAACAACTTAACACAAAGATAAATTACTTATTGAAACACAAATTTGTGTTTATTATCTCTATGATATCCTTCGTTAAAATCAAACTAGGGCTTTTCAATTTGCCTCTCAAATTAGGGTTATGAGATGTGGTATCCACCGGATTACCATTTTATCACATGTCGGTAATCTGTCAGTGATCTTTTTATTACTAACGGATTACAGACGGAAATCGACAATCGTCAGATATGCTTTCCGTTGATGATCCGTCAGAAATCACCAACGAAAAAGGGCCATCGGTAACATACTATCATGATACATCTTTTTTCTAGTAGTGAGAGTATTTATATTAAGCTTATCTAATAGTCTCAGTTCAGTCCAACGTTAAGTATTTCTTATATTTCAGTAAACACTATTTAAAAGCAAAATAAAACTCAAAATCTTCAAATTATTCGAAAAACAGTCTCGAAATCAAGCTATATATATTGCTACAAAGTTAATACAACCATTACATTCTAATAGAACTATAAAGGTCGGCTATAAAACAATATATATATATATATGTATATACGAAAAAGTTATATCTGGTTTTAGAGTGTGTGACAACAAACTCAGACATTATACATCTAGTCGATAGACCGATGTACAAACCAAATTAGAATATCGCATAAAATTGCATCAATTAGTTGTACGGTACAACCTATTAATACCATGATGAAGTGGTTGTACCGTACAAGTGGTTGATGCAAGTCTATAAGATTTTCTATAGTCAATGTACAACTCTCCATTACATGAACGAAAAAGGATCCGCAACTGAAAACTGTCCCACAACTGATCTAAGGTCATCCCAATCTCCATGCTTGATGAACTCGTTCACATCTAGATCGGAAAAACTAGAGCATGATGCAGTCGTTGATGGAGGTTGATGATGATCATATGTTACCGTCGACGATGTTATTTGCTCCATAATCAACTGGTTTGATCCATGGCGGTGTTGTTGTTGGTGATGATTAAGAGCAAACGGTTTGTTTTCGTTGATTACAGGTGTTTGAAAGCTAATGTAACTTTGCATATCGTGATCGGAGTCTCCGCTGCTTGTATCAACCACCGGCGGTGATTTACTGGTTGAGATTTCTCTCCATTCTGGAAAGGTTTTTTTGTGGCTTGGAGATCGCTTCAGAATTCTACACAATGTCCATACTTCCTGCATGCAGGTAAGGCGTTTGATGTAAGTCTCGTGTGTGTGTATGTAAGAATAATCGAGATCTGATTAGTTTTAATTAGGTTTTGTTCTTACAGCTTCTTGTGCGATGGATTTATCGTCGATTTGGTTGTCGGAATGCGGTGGTGGAAGACGAAATTCGTGCATCATCCATTCGGTTTTGGTGCCTTTTCCGGCGCTGCCGCGGTAGTAAACGAGAGATTTCTTCAGGCCGATGCAGACCGATCCGTCGCCGGAATAAATTGGACGATCGATGCCTGTAGCTTTCCAGAAACCAGATCCGGTGACTCTGTTAGGTCTTATGCTGTTCCTATACTTCCTTCCTCTTCTGCAAAAGAAGTACCACTCCTTTTCTCCTGCATTACTGCCTTCTACACCATTTTTAAGCAGAAGAAATCGTTAGTTAATTCTTTGATGCATGTATTTAGATCTAAGTTGCATCCGTAACAACAAATTAAGAAATCATTCATAAGTGAATAACCCTAGCAATTAAATACTTCATTATCTGCACTGTTTTTGTTACTTCATTATCTGCACTGTTTTTGTTTCAATTCAAGCTCTATCTAATTATGAAAAAAGTGGCCAAGCATAATCGATCATCCTCTATAATTTCCTCTCCTAATCTTTTATGCTGATCGAGAATTAACCTAGCTTTATTAACTGAGATATAAGTTTAATCTTGTTTTTGCAGAAATTAAACAAACATAGCTGAAAAAAACAATTGAATTCATACTTGGAAGATCCCAAGGATCGTATTTGTAGATGTCAATCTCCTTGATGAGTTCCATACCGATGGGTTTATTCTCAACCTTACGGAGCAGATAAAATCCAACAAGCTCTTCATCCAAGGGATGAAACCGAAACCCAGGCAGCGGTACGTCTTCTTCTTGATCATCAACTAATTGCCTAGTATAATTATAAGAGTTACTATTCAATAACTGCTTCTTCTGAGTATCCATAGATTCTTGCAAATAAATGGACCAAGTATACTAATAGGATTGATTGATCTACTAGAAATTAAGGGTGGGTGTTGTTTGTATGGAGTAGTGAGATGGTATGTGAAGAGGGTTTTAGGAGCTAAGTATAAAGGATGAATATTCCAACTTGGTCAAAGTCATGAACATTGACTTGGGTGGGTGTCTTGAGGGTCCAGAAATCTAAACTTCTTCAAACTTATCAAGTCTTTGGTCCTTTTTTCTCCCCACACAAGTTATCATTGAGACGAAAATTGGAACATTCATGCAACAAACAAAGAAATAATGTCCTCTTCTCACAACATGTCCACTTCATCCTCTTCTTTCTTCATTTTACTTTATATGTATAATTTCAAACATTATATTATATATATTATATACATGGGTTCTCGTGAGAAATGTCATTTTTCTTGAGAAATGTAACTCTCTCTCTCTCTCACACACACACACATATATATATAGAGAGAGGGACGTTCATATGAGAACAATAATCAAATAAGAGAATAAGAAAACGGTCGAATCATATGTTATTCTACACTAAAATCGTGCAAATCACATGCCATTCACGGGACTTTGGCTGCGACCTAAGGTCCACGAGCCACGTCGCTGCACACCCTTGCGTTGACCGTTAGTGCAAAATCACATGATTTGACCGTTTTCGTGTTCTTTTATTTAGTTGTTCTCGTTTGATCCTCACTCTCTCTATATATATATGCGTGTGTGTGTGAAGGTACCCTTATATTATGTGAATGCGTGAAGAAAATTGGTGAAGATATATATTCAAGTCCCATCATTTCACCACCTTCACAAAATATAACGTGACATTAAATCAATACAAGGGTAGGTTTCACAACTTTTCCCCAAAAATCTTTTTTTTTTCTTCATCCGATCCCAAGTCATATGAAATTAAAGCAAAAGCTACCAACAAGATTAGGGCCACCAAGAGATAAGGGTGACCCATTAATTATATGTTATGTTTTAATTCGTTATGTGACACGCACCCTCAACATTAAGTCATAAGTTTAGAAGAAATTTCGACATGACTTATTAGGCACTCGACATATACATCCCTCTTTCATAATCTGTGAATTATTTGTATCCATACAATGCACCACATACATCCCAAACCAAAAACTGGTAGATGTTATAACACGTTGCATAAGAGAAATTTTATCCATAATTTATATATTATTTCATTTATTTAGTATTTGTTATTTACCCAACATTTTAAAGAATAAGATATGGATATAAACGACATTTAACCATTAGCCGTTAGTTATTTGTTATCCTAATGAATAGAATATGGACATGGGTAATTAAGAGTTTCATAATACGAGTATGATAACATAATCATATCTTAACTCACTGTCAACCCCAACAAAAACACGTAATACTTAATTTTGACAATTAATTAGATATATATACACATCCTCTTTTATTTACTATGATCCATATTGTCTCAGATGAAAATAGGAACATAGAATATGGGAATATGTCTTGTACCATTCTTCGGCTAACTGTTGGCATTTGACCATTAGGCTTAATGCTTATAATGCTTTTATTCTAGTTAAGTAATTATTTAACACATGCTAGTTTTATATATAGCTAGTCTACCCTAATTATGATCTAAAGTTTGAAGTTCAAATATGCCTTCTTTTTTTTGTACTTTATATGCTTCAAGTCAGCTTAGGCTATGTAGAACTTTTATTTTTTACTTTATACAACCCCCTAACTAAATTTGAATACCAACTTTACTATAAAAAGAATATGTTTGGGATTTTGTTGTTGAGGTAATTTCACCATAATATATAAATAAAGTGAGAAAAATACTATTCTTTTTATATTTTCATAAAATGGCTAACCAAATCGTCACAGGAATTCACCATGACGAATGATACATATCACTCTGTCATGGATTGACGATTAAGGAAAAACGCCAAGAACCTTGCAATTTGGCTATTTGCATGAATTTATTGCCAACGTTGAATTTCTTTGGCGATTTAGTTGCCCAATTTTGCACTTTATTTATGAATTATGGTCATTTTAGGGAATACCCCTTTGTTATTGCATATCCTTCACAAATTGTAACCTAGTGTTAAATATAAATTAGACCGTGTTATTTTTCTTCCACCCGAGCATTTTAGTTAATTTTGTTTTTTATATACTTATTTTATTTAACTAATAACTAATACTTATAAGTAGTATGTAGATTAGAAAAATTCAGTCTAAAAAAGGGGAAGAGAGCAAAATCCTATATAACTATTTGCAAATACCTAATCATATATCATTCGTATTAAATTAAATAAACAAATAAGTACCTAGAAATAACATTGACAATTCCATAAATTTCCTTCACCGCATTACGTATGAATAAGAAAGTTTAAAAATACAATGTCAAACAAAAACTTTGACAATAATAAAGAGAATAAAAAAAATTATTGTTAATAATAATAAATGAATAATAAATAAAAATAAAGAGTTACTAATGGTTTTCTGAAATTGTCAATGATGTCATCCTATATTTGACTGCCACAAATGCAAAAGGGGAAATAAAATTGTACAAAATGTATGTGTAATATATTGAAATCAAGTAACAAAACAAAAAGGTGCCATGGAAGGAAGTGACTGAAGGTTTCCAAGTTTACGACAACTAATTAACGAAACTATTTATTTGATTCCAAATTTTGGCTTTAATCTAAAATTTCAAGACTTGATATGAACTTTTCTTACATACAAGTTAAATAGTCGGAGTTTGATTCGGCCCAATTTTTGTTTGAGAGAGTTTTTTCATATATGGATGAAGCGTATTTTTTTTTATTATGAGAGACAAGTTGTATAAAGCCCCCCCTAGAAGCTTATCGAATAAGCCTGTTTCTATATCATTAAGCCACTACCAAGAAATAATGTATAGCTAATCGAATAAGTTACGAGTCAAATTTATCTTATTAAGCTGCTAACAAACAGATTCTTACTCCATCTAACAATGGAATCATTTATTAACCAATATAAGTATAATTTTTCCACCAATGTGGGAAAATATCCATTTGCATTTCTCACATTCCCAACATCTATTCTCTACTCACTACTTTGACGATCAATTTCTCATTCATATCAACTCCGTTTTATACATGCAATATGTCGTAACAAAGCTTTCATTAAGGACTAATGCAAACCCATAAATATCTTTCCATTTCGAGCATGTATTCAAATATATTTTTGGGTTTAAATCGAGTATAAAACCCAAATTTTTCAACAAAACGAATACAAAACAAAAAGATCAAAAAGATTCATCTTAGAAATACATAAAAGATATAGGGAGATTGCGCCAACCTGTATTATTAATGGTGATCCAAGATTTTTTGAGAGTGACATCGTAGAATTATTATCGTAATATAAAAAACTTGAAAATTAATTATAAAATTATTACATGGAACCTGTTTTTGGCTATTTTAGATCGACTAAATTAAATTAAATATTTAAGCCATTAAAAAAATTAATGCATTAGGGGGCGTTTGGTTCGCAGAATGATTTCTGATGGAATGGAATCTGTCAATGGAATTGGAATCTGGAAGGAATTGGAATGAAATGTTTTCAGGTTTGACCAACTGTTTTGTTGGAAGGAATGAAATGTAATCAGTCAAATGAATTGGAATATGTCTGTTTGGTTTACAAATGAATTGGAATGGAATTTTGAAAAATGACAAAAATACCCTTTCTTTTATTTTTATTTATTTATTTTTTAAATGCCGAGAGAGAGAGAGGAGAGAGAGAGGAGAGAGAGAGAGGAGAGAGAGAGAGGAGAGAGAGAGAGGAGAGGAGAGGAGAGAGAGGAGAGAGAGAGGAGATAGAGAGGAGAGAGAGAGGAGAGGAGAGAGGAGAGAGAGAGAGAGAGAGAGAGAGAGGAGAGGAGAGAGAGAGAGGAGAGAGAGAGGAAACAAAATCCACATCTGATGGGTTTTAATTTTGTTAGAAAATGTTTGGAGGGTATTTTTGTCTTTTTGAAAAACCATGATGGAATGGAATTCAATTCCATCCATTTTCAAATGGAATGACCAATTCCTTAATCTAAGGATTTCATGGAATTCAATTCCATTCCCTTGGCAACCAAACAGCACGACGGAATTCGGTCAATGGAATTGACCATTCCAATTCCACCAGATTCCGGCGGAATCCTGCGAACCAAACGCCCCCTTAGTTTTTTTACAAAAAATTATCTCTTAAATTTTTTTGTTTTTGTTTGCTCTGGCTCTTTTATATATATACAAGCATATATGTAAAGACTAGAGTAACAATTTAGTAGAAAAGATGTTATGGGCTCTAAATAGAATAAAAACAAAAGAATGATGTTTTATATAAATTTTGTTAATTAGTTAATTAAGTTCAAAGGTGGTCTAAGATCTTTTATATATATGCCAAAAGCAGACACAATTGTTGACCCGCTTAATAGACTTGACGATCAACTCCAAACAAATTTGAATGAATCAAAACCACAAAATCATCATTTGTCAATTTTGACTATAAGATGGTATTTCCTTACCTACGTCAGCATTATCTATTCATTTCTAATCTTCCTTCTATTCTATTGTGTGGAACTCTTTTACTTTGTTTTTTAGCTCATATATTTTAAAAGGTATATAATTGATAAATTTAATTTATTTCAGTATATATAATGTAAAAGTTATTTCCATTCTAAATTTAAAAAGAAACATGAATAATACTTATTGGAAAAAGTACATAAAAACCCAACAAACTATTCTATTTTGAATGGTTAAGTCCCTAAACTAATTTTTCGAATGAAAAAATCATTAAACTTTCTCATTTTGAATGGAAAAACTATTAAATTTTCCAATTTTGAATTATTAAGTCCCTGCATTTTTTTTCAATAAATTAAATCATCGAACTTTTAAAAATTGGTTACTTACATCATTTTAACCCAAAAAAATAACTACATGGAATCGATTATCTTTTGATAAATAAAAAATAGATCAAAAAGAGGGAGATCGATGTCAGAAACAACAATGTGTTAGGTGATATGGAGAACGAACAATGTAAGGGCAATGGGGAGAGGCGAGGCGGAGCGATACGATTGTCTATGAGGGGTTTTAATGGCGTATAATTTGAGAACGGTAAAACTGATTCTGATTTGTTTTTACTTTAAAACCTTCATCGTCAGTTCCAGGTATCTTTAAAAAAAGGTAACCAATTTTTAGAAGTTCGATGGTTTATTTATTAAAAAAAATGTTGAGGGACTTAATCATTCAAAATTAGAAAGTTTAATGATTTTTTCGTTCAAAAAAATAGTTGATGGACTTAATCATTCAAAATGAGAAAGTTTAATGGTTTTTTCATTCAAAAAAATAGTTCAGGGACTTAACCATTCAAAATATGATAGTTTATTGGGTTTTTTTGAACTTTTTCCATAAACTATGTATATTTGTTTAAAAAGTTATCAGATATTTCTTGTAAACTGTGAAATTTGATATATAATTATATCATATTAGGAGCCTATTTGTTAACAACTTAGGTGTTGTTTGATTTTTTTATCCATTAAGTTCTGAATCTGTTAAGTTATTTTTAAACATTAATCTATCTAGATAAATTGAGATAACTTGTTGTTTGATTTTTATCCTGAATAAGTAGTCTGAACAAAAAAAAAATACCATTTTAACCTTATATCTACATATATGTTGAATGAAATTAAATTGTTTGATAAATATTTAAATGACAAAAAAATTAAAATAATATGAATTATCTATACTATATTATAAAGAACGGATAAAAAACTCTTAAATACAAATTATTAGGCACAAGGTACTATCATTTTATGCAAGATTTTAAAAATTTATTAATTTACAAGTTTCAAAGCACAAGATACATATTACTACTGCAGACTTCTAACACCCACCAATATGGTATGTGCAACACCTTCCTTTTATGCAGACCCTTCCATGTATCACTACTAATTAATATATTATATTACTTTAAATTTGTTTTAATTATATTAGTAAATATATAATTAGTTATTTTTTCTATATGTCATTAAAATATATAAGATAATCATTGAATTCTAATAAAATACTTAATTTTTTTATATAAAAAACATTATATTATTAAGCCTAAATTAAACAAATTTATAAAAAAACATTATCACTCTCTCAAAACCATCCAAAATCGTACTGTAAATCAACAAAAAAACAAAAAATAAAATGAAACATTAAAATCGTGATGTATCTCGCTACATTGCGCGAGTACGCTTCTAGTTTAAAATAACATTGAAATCAACGAGTTGATTAGACAATACTTAATAACTTAAAATATATTTAAAACAATAATATATTATTGTTTGATTATATATATTTTTTAATTTATGCATGTTGGTAATTAAACTATTTATTTTTTAACGAGACGTGTGATTAAATTGTAGGACAAGAGTAATTTTGGAAAATTTCTAACTTAATGCATTAAGTTGGAATGGGCTAACTTAATATGTTAAGTTAATCTCTTAGTATTAAGTTAAAATCAAACACCTTAATATACCTTAACCAACTAAGCTAACTACCCATTAAGCTTATTAAGTTAAAAACAAACACTTCCTTAATGAGTTTAATGAGACTCACAGCTTATTCAGTCAACTATACTGTATACATGATTGTTTGATAGTGGCTTAATGATATTGATATATAAAGTCTTATTCAATAAGCTTCTAGGAGGAAACTATATGCAGAAAGTTAAGTTTTTCATAAACTTATCCCTCCCAATTAACAACATGTTTATTCCATATATGAAAAAAATTCTCCCAAACAAAAACCTTTCATATCTATACAAAAAATTTAATTCATACAGACAACTTTATCCATAGAAGACTTAATGGAAAACCAACCAAACAACCCCTAGGTCATATCTGTAACATCCAGAATTTCAGGTAAGTATAAGGCTTTGTTAATCTTATGCGTATGTATTTAGCAAAGTAGAACTTATATGCTTAATTGCTATTTTGCTTAAATTGGTTATTTGGTTTGGCTTGGAAGTATTTTTGGCCCATTCCCTGATTACGCGACTTACGTCGCAGGTGCAAGTCGCGGCACAAGCCGCGTAACCCACTGGAGTGTTTCTCCCTGGAGCAAGCGGGCGACTTACGCCGCGGGTGCAAGTCGCGGGACGACCTGCAGTCCCCAAAACCCCTTTTCATTCGATTTTTCTCTCATAATTTTCATCTCTCTCTTCCTTGGCGATTTTTAGGGCTCCCAAATCAGTTCCTTCCTCACCAAAACCCTAACCCTCATAAATACTTCATCCCTTGGTGGTTGGATCTTAGCTTCTTGCATTTAATATCCTCAAGGAAGCTTTTCTAGGGTTCTCAAGTGCTACCATCCACCTTCAAGTCTCATCTTCATATAGGGTTTCATCTTTTCTAGGTTTTGGTCAAAAACCTAGATTGTGAGTTTACTAATCCTTTTGTTAAAACTAGATACACATCACAATCTACTACTTGTTATTATCGTGCTTCATATTTGAAGTGTTTATATTAAATGCAAGTATTTGGGGTTTTTCCTTATGAATGCATGTTTATATGTAACATGCTTCTACGTGTTGGGAAATATATATATATATATATATATATATGTATCTTGTTATGAAGATGATATCTTGTTGGAACACCATTTGATGGGCTTAAAACTACATGGTTAAATTTGTGGTTATATTGGTCTTGTTATGGACTTCATATTAAATGGCTTTTAATATTGTACCCATGGTTGGTATGGATAATATTCTTGGTCATATTGTGCCTTGAGGCCTATTAATAAATTATGTTGGAGGAACCAAGTCAGTAGACACTAGAAGGATGTAGTCTTGGGTGCCACCGTGTGGGTATGTGCCAAGACCTCCGCCATTCGGGGTAATGTCATGGTTGTATTCCTCGGATATGCCGGGCCTTTCAGATGTCACTCGCAGTAGTTGGCACCAAGGTATATCGACTCTTTGGGTGGAACTTGATTGGTGTTATGGGTATCCCTCGTTGACTCCACATTTAATGAAATTTGGTTAACTGCTGATAAGAATTGTAAATGCTTTAACATGCTATTTTCTTGTTCAACTCACTAGGCTTTTTGGCCTAACACTTGTTTGGTGTCGACGTGTATCTCAGGTTCTAGTGGCACTGTGTCTAAGCAGGCGTAGTTGCTTGGGGTAAGAGCTTGGGGAAATTGCACTTGGACATATATTTTGGGGAAGGCGTTGGGTTTATAGATGACACCCTTTTTGTAATCTATTTTCTAGTTGTAGAAATTAGATTAGTTGGTTGTTATTTATCGTCCGTTCAATTACATTTGTGATTAAACAGGTTTATCTATTTCCCCATTTTTGGGAGGCTCTTGCTAAGACAATTTATATACCATTTCTCCTTTTTGGGAAAGTTTTTGTTATCCCTATTTTTAGGGTGTTACAATATCTAACGATGACTTCTTGAATTTAAGAAGGAAAGTGAACGAAAAGTATGGAAAGAAGAATGATTTTTTTATTTGTGTTCTTAAGAACGAAGGAAAAGAAAAAAAAAAGAGAAATAAAATAAAGTTTCATGTTCTTGAATATGAAAGAGAGAAAGAAAGAAGTCAATATTACAAATACACCGTTATATATTTATTTACAACAAAATTGTAATTGATGAGTACATATGTATATTTATAAATATTTTAATTTGTTTTTATTTCATTCATTTCCTTTCCTTTCCTCTCATATTTGGGAGGAAGTTTTAGAGAAAAAGTTTTGGAGGAAAATCAGCTTTCCTTTCATTCCTTTTCGATCCTAAAAAGACATGAGAATGTGAGAATTTTTCTTTCCCCCCTTATTTCCTCTTTGCCTCTGTACGATAGGACCACAACATATGACATCTCCAGCGAGAGCTGGTGCCCTCGTGGGCACGTTCCTCTCTGGGTCGACCTCTCTCCGAGACAGTGCCTAGATCGTTATATAAGAATTACCATAGGAGAAAGTTCTTATAAGACACTTGCATTCTTAGAGTTCTTGTACAGGAAGAAATGGGGGTGAAAAAAAGGACAAAGAGGGATGAAGTTTATCTTGCTTTTGGCATAATGGGCCCCTTCCCTCATTTCCTTCCTTTTTGTAACACTCTAAAATTTGGTTTAAGGAAAATCTGCAAGAAACAGTGCCCCGCGCGGGTTAGGCCGTGACACAAGCCGCGCGGAGCACTGTCCGCGTGAAGGACCTGGATGGCGCGAGTTACCGTGCGGGTCAACCCGCGCCACAAGCCGCACGGGCCTCCTGACGAATTTAAATGAGTTTCCAGCCCCATTTCTCATTTACTCTCAAACCCCTCTTTCTCTCAAACTCTCTTCATTAAATACTCCCCAAATCCGAACCAAACTCCATCCCAATCACCATCTACCATATTTATTGCAAGAATCAAGCTTCCTCAACCAAGATTTCAACCAAGGATCTCAAGCTTCAAGATCATCTCCTTCCTCCATCCATTTCTAGGGTTTCTCCCAAGTTTCTAGGGTTTTGCTATAAAACCTAGTTAGTGAGTTTTCTTTGCTAAATTTTTTAAATGAGATACATATCTTGAATGCTTACTTGTATTATTTCATATACATGTATAAATCTGATCACCTGATAAGTTTGACCTAACTGCTACTTATATGATATTTGGGGTTTTAGCCATTGATTCACACGTGGGATTGTTGAGTTGATTTATATTGTTATTATTGGGTATGATGACGATATTTCATGGAATATGTGAAGATTATTGTTGAACATACATGTTTGGGTGTTTTAGACTTAACATGGGATTGAAATTATGAGTAATATGTATATGTATCTTGTTGATGCAGGATATGTATAGAGATGAATAGTATGTATATGTATCTTGTTAATGCGGGATATGTAGAAGAGTTGAATATATATATATATATGTATGTTAGATTAGATGAACCGTGAGTATGTGCCAGGAGGATGTAGTCTTAGGTGCCATCGGGACGGTGTGCCGGGCCTTTGGGATGTTGTTATGCGGACAAACATCAAGGTACATTGACTTGAGGTAAAACTCATTGGTGTGATGGATCTCCCCCATTGATTCCAGTATGGCCAAGTGGACTGAGTCGTTATTAATGCTTTAACATGTCTCTTGTTATCATGCCATGCTTTTGTACAACTCACTAGGCCCGTTTGGCCTAACACTTGTTTGGTTTGATATGTATCTCAGGTTCTAGCGGTGCGGCCGCCAAGAAGGCATAGATGACTTAGATGCGAGCTTGGGGACATTTTTGGGACGCCCAATATAGAAGCTTATTTTTGGATTGGATCACAACTTTTGTTAATCTTGTTCCTAGATAGGATTTAGATTAAAGGGTTGTTTTCCCTCTCATTGTTATATATTACAAACTTGTAATCTTAACTGGCGTTTATTGTCTCCCCTTTTTGGGAGGAGCTCGTGCTATGACATATTTTGTTACCATATTTCCCTTTCATGGAAATTTTGTTTATCCCAATTTTTGGGGTGTTACACTTTTCCTCCGTAAGATAGAACAATATATGATAACTCCAGCGAGAGGTTCTTATAAAACAACCCAAAATTTCTAACAATAAAACAAAATTAATATATCAAAATTCATACCAAAACGGCCCAAGACAACAATAAGATTCTAGGTTTGCAAAAAGGCAACCTATTACACAACTGAGATTAAATTGAAAATACTAAAAGAAAGTCTTCTATAGATGGATGTTGCTTAAACCTTCTCTTTCCCTTTACCCGATCCACCAACTTCGCGCCCACCTGAAAAGGGTTTTTAATTTTGAAAAAGCGAGGGTTAGACCAACGGTCTAGTGAGTCCCCTCTAACAACAGTTTTAACTCAACAGACATTCAAATGATTTATAATAAAATAAACCATTTTCAACTTTAAAGAAGACAATTAAACTTTCAATAAGCTTCTCAGCTCACACTACCGCCACCCTAAGGTGACAGCGTGTCTATGACTCACACTGCCTTATTGGGACACACCCCCAATGGCATAAACAGAACACAACCCCCGGTATGAGCACATGCGGGACACCCCCCCGACTTTAAGCATAACACACTTATGACCATGTATGCATACATTTCCACTAAAACAACAATAATAGAAATATCTTTAGCATTTGAATAAATCTCGCATGTAAATATTAAAGCAACATCATTTCAAAGCTTGTAGATAAACTCACATACATAAAACATAACTTCTTCGTCATAAGAGGCTTTAGTTCAGAAAAACTCACCTGACCCTTGCGAGACTTTCCTCCTTAAATTCCTTAAACCGGACTTATCACAGAAATGCGACAAAGGTACTTAGGATTTGAACCTTAAAACTCACAGACTCTCGGCTGTCCACACCGCCCGACTCCTCCCGGACCAAGCCGCCCGGTCCCTCCCGGGTCAAGCCAATCCCTCCTGGGCACCCAGACTCCCGGGGTTCACGCCCGGGTCCCCGATGCTCACCCGGGCTCCCCATCTCCCGGGGTCCCTGCCCGGGTCCGACCTTCCATAATACTCCCCTGGGGTCCACGCCCGGGTTTTGCACGCCCCCGGGCTCCCCCGTCTCCCGGGGTCATAGCCCCGGGTCCTCCCCACCCCGGCCTTCGGCGAACCCCAGGTTCCCCCGGTGCCGACGCAGGTTCGAAAACAATGTGCCCAGTCCATCCCTACAACCCAACATCGATCGAGTGGGTCGATTCCCCATTCAAAGCACAGGTTGCACAAATCAAAACTCCCTAATCCAAGATATAATACACAGATTTCTCAAGAGTTAATAAGAACTTAACCTAATCAGTTTTTGAGGGTGATTCCAAAGAAATCTTACCCTTATCAGATCCAAACCCACTACTCTCCAGATCAAAACATCAAGAATGATTCCTCCTAGCATACCAACATTAAAAGAAGTTAGATAGGAAATTTACCTTGAAGAAAATGATGCAGACTTGGATTTCTCAAAGAGTTGCTCTATTCCCTTGCCCCTTCACGATCGCCCTGCTCCTCTCTATAGCCGTCACACCCACAAATGATTAGGGTAAAAAGCTTATTCTCTCTTTATTCCAACTTTTTCACTAACCCCCCTTCTACTTTAGACTTAAGGCAGGATCCTCCCCTCCACTTCCTATATTGACCAAACACGGTTATTACATCTTATAAGAATTACCATAGGAGAAAGTTCTTACAAGACACTTGCATTTTTAGAGTTCTTGTACAAGAAGACATGGGTGCAAAAAAAGGAAAGAGAGGGATGGAGTTTCTCTTGCTTTTGCATAATGAGCGCCTTAGTTATTACCTTGAACTTTTTGTGAAATCTAGTTTTTTCATATCATTATTGATGTTGAAAAAGTAAACGAGACCCACAAATGGAATTCTTATAAAAACTACCATTGTGGAGTTATATATAGGTTTTTAATATAGTGAGTAAAAAATGATTTGAAGATAATTTTTTCACAAAAAAGTGGATTCTTAGAGCATCTCCAATGGGCTCTATACATGCCCTCCTGACTCGTAATCCTTTTTAAATTATCTCACTCTCTACATGTAGAAGCCATCTTATTATAATTACAATATTTTATTATTGATTTACGTTATTAATAATAGAAAATATAAATAATATCCAATAAAGTATATATTAAATTCTAAAAATAATATGTACGTAATAATGTAAGGAGCATGGTTAGGATACTAATGTTAAAAGTTACCCCCGACATGAATTTCTAGACAAAAAACTCCCTACACAAATTTAAATATAGGGAACACGGTTGAAGTTATAAAAACGTCCATTAGAGATGCTCTAACCAAATTATGATTTGTGTTAATGAACAACATATCCCAAATTTGATGGACTACTAAACAAATTTAAATGTTGAAATTTGTATGTAGGTAATTTATAAAAAGAAGCAAAAGGTTAAATTTTTAATTAAAACTTGTAAAGACTTCTGCTTTGGGTCTGTATGTGAAAAATAAATTCCATGCAAGCATGATGTCACTTGGCTTTTAATAACAATTATTAAAAATAGTAACATAACTAAAGGGGTGTTTACTTGGGGCTTAATGAGCTTAATGATAAAACTGACTTATTTGTGCAAACGTTTGGAGTGTTTACTTGGGGCTTAATGGCTTATTCACGCAGACAATTCCAGCTTATTCGCTAAGTGGGGAAAGGGGTGTTGTCCCCGTTAAGACAAAAATTTGACATTTATACCCTTAAGAAAAATAAAAGGTATCAGGTTATAACCCATCGCCTCCATTGCTTCCCACTTCTCCCCCATGCTCCTACCCATCCCCCATGATCCTATACATCGCTCGGCGGCGACCATTCCTCTGCCGGCGAGCAATCTCTGTCAGCGACCACTCCTCCGCCGACGACCACCTTCTATCCGATCAATGTTTCCCCCCTTCTTCGTTTGGTATCAAGAAAGGCAAAGATGATTTTTATATGGTGATATGATTTGTAATAACATTGAGGATTTTGTTTTAATTTTTGCAGTTTAGATAATTTACCATTAATGGAAGAATCTGCATCTCATCCAGGAAAAGCATAACCTAAATCCAAAGGTGGGAGAAACCCTAATTTCTTATCCTAACCAAATACGAGAAGAGGAAGAAGTTGCTTGAAACAATTAAAAAAACCTTTTCGGTGACAGAGAAGTTGGAGGTCTCTAGGTACTCCAACCCACCACCATCAACCCTCCATTTCTCAACCCACCACCGTCAACCTTCTACTTCTTCGATTGAGTTTTCAAGTTTTTTTGCTCTTCGATTTGGATCTGATGTGTTGGTGTTTTGATTATATTAAAAGGATCTGATGTTCTTATTCGATTGGGATCTTGATTATATTGGTAAAATGGATTTGGTAAATAATGTTTAGTTCATTGAGGGGTAATATGGTCAATTTGGTCATTCAAATCGTTGATTCAGAAAAAAAAAGTAAACAATAATACAAATTAATCTGGACAGACAAATTTATCCATACAAGACTTAATAGAAAATTTGGTAAACAACCCCTAATATGGTTTGGGTCATGGGAAATTCCTAATAAAATTGAATGAACCAAATTACATCTCTCTCTACAAATATATATTTTACACAAAATAAGAGTAAGATCGAGAGATAACCCTGAAAATTCTACGATTCTTAAATTCTTTCTATAGTTTAATTTGCAACCCATGAAAATCTTACAACCCCTGCAACCAACTTCTTAACCGTTGGATTAATGATCGACGGTTACAATACATGTGGGTCCAATATTTTCAATTAAAAAAATCAAAAAAATAAAAATAAAATAACCGTTTATCATGAATCCAACGGTTAAGATGTTGGTTGCATGGATTGTAAGATTTACACGAGTCGTAAATTATCCTTGGCATATATATATATATATATATATATATATATATATATATATATATATATATATATATATATATATGAATTTCAAATATAAACCATGTCATTCGTAATTTCATAAATATCTCGATTATTCCCTAATATAAAACATTGATCACAATTAGGTGCCGTTTGTTTTTCAAGAGGTCTGAAGTCTTATTTTAGTTCTACTTAATAAGAGGTGATGCTGAAGTATGAATCAACAAGATTGTATGTTTCTGTAACGTCCGGAGGCGTCTTGAGAGTAAGATGAACATATGAAATAAGGTGGCGATAAGAGGTTTTAAGAAATTAAATCACCACTTCTTATTTCAGACGTATTTAAGAATTAAGAGGTTCTGAAAACTTGGAAAAAAAAAACAAACCGTCTAAATCTTAAAAGGTGTGAACGATTTAGACTTAAGAGATATTAAGAGTTTTTTAAAAACAAACAAACAACCCTAAATGAACTTTAAAATCCATAAATATTCAAATCATAAAAAATAACCTCATTATTTATATGAATAAACTAAATTGATTAGAAAAACAGCCAGTTTTGAAGAGGAAATAGTCAAAGTCACAAGTCAAACAACATTAATACCTGCTGCCACCCAACCCAATCAACGTTTTTAATCATCAAATCACAGCCCCACATAACCTTCTAGTTCCATTCTAAATAAAACCAGACCAATTCGATATCATCATAAATACGAACATAACTATAAAGGTCACATCAATATATTAAAAATGTAAAAGGAAAAAAAAGGTTTTTAACACATATTTTGTACACAAATAACATTAAAAAAAACATAAAATTAAAGCTCGATTCAAAACATTGTTAACAGGAGTGTTATTTGGTCGGTTAAATCGGATTTTGGTTTATTCAGTTCGGATTAATCGGTTTTCCAGATTTTTTTAAATCTAACCGATAAACAAACCAAATAAGGTTCATTTTTCGGGTTATTTGGTTTTGGGTATTCGGTTTTCGGGTTATTCGGTTTGGTAACTAGTTAAACCGAATAAGGATTTATATTTTTTTTTTCCGTTGGACACTTGCTCAAATAATTTTCCCAAATTAAGTGTTCGTTGCTTCTAATATATAACTTGTATCATACATTCATCTCAACAATTAATTCATATTAAGTAAAATCACCATCTATCAAAAGATATTATTTTTCTTCATGTGACAGTAAATCAAGAAAAAAACGTAATACAATAAAAAAACATTATTTACTATCATAAAAACATTATATAGCAATTAAATAAGTAAAATAATAATAGTATAACATGCATTTGGTTTATTTTTTATAAACATAAAATATATTAAATATTAGTAGAATGTGTTATTCGGTTTAACCGAATTAGGAAAAAAATAACCGAAAACCGAACCGAATAAAGATCCTTATTCGGTTAACCAAACCGTTTAACCCGAAAACCGAATAACCCAAATGCCATTCGGTTCGGGTGGGTTATTCGGTTTCAGTTATTTTTGACAACCCCTAGTACAAAGTCATACTTGATCAGGGTATACTTCTTGTCCCACTTGAATCCAAGAAGACAATGGTTCTTCCCCAGCTTCATTCTCATGCTCATATCTCAGTAAAATTCCAAACAGAATCTTCCCCTGTTCGACGCTAAACTTTTAACTTCTTTTTTTCTAACAAAACCGAAAAAACAATGACCAAAACTGTAATTAGTTTAAAATATTTGGATTTCTAACCTTGGCTCTCCTGTATGCTGCTAAGGTAGATAGAGGCTCATTTGATCTCTGTACCTCACCACCTTCATAATTCAAATTGATCATCTGGCAACGGTTGCAACCGCCCAATGACTACGAAAAAAAGCCATAAAAACGATCAAATGACGAATTTCATTGTGTTGAGATTTTATAGAAAGTTTTAACCATTGTTGTAGCTCACCATATGTATGCCATGCCCCCTTATCCATATCTAGCTACTGACTATGGTACACAACTGTCATTGTTCACACATCATATGTGGATTGGTGGATTTCTCATAGTTGGTGCTGCAAATTTCAATATTTATGTTCGTTTTCATTATAGGATAACAAGATGATTAGAAATCCTTTACTTTTTTTCAACCCAATCGCTCTTAAGTAAGTCCATGCTACCAGTAACTCATAACGATAGTGCAAACATTACAAACGAAAATATCTTTTTCGTTTTAGATTATCCACTTGATGTTTGAACTTCCCAATTGGGTTCAACTTTACATACTCCCTCCATCCCAAAATAAGTGTCCACATTTCTATTTATGTTCGTCTCAAAATAAGCGTCTAGTTTCAAAAATAGGTAACTAAATTCTCAAATTTAGGGTCTGTTTGGCAGTTGCTGAATGGTTTGGTGCAGAATGATTAAGTTGTCAGAATGATTAAGAGGCTCTTATGATATAGTGCAAAACGAAATGCGGTTGTTTTTTAACTGTTCAAAATGAAATCAGGACTCTTAATGGTTAAGGGAGGGTCAGGATACAAAATCATTCAGAGGGTTGTGGAACCATTAAGAGGCAGACATTTTTTTTGCCAAACAAGATTTACCTCTTAACGATTCAGAGGTTGCCACTTAATGGAACCATTAAGAGGTAAACAAACAACCCCTTACACTTAATTAATGCACAGATATTTAAGAGTTGTGAAGAGAGATAAAATAAGGGTAAAGTTGTCATTTGGTTAACTAAAATAACCAGCCATCTTAGGGCTCTGATACCTAGCTGTCGACTCCCTAACCCTCCTTCAACCCACCCCTCCCCGACCCCATTAGCCACGAGTCCTTACACACAATCTGCTACCCTAGTCCTACATCTCCACGAACTCCTATATGACGTGTTATCTTCCAAAAAGTCTACAGCAAATATATTTTTTTGTTTACCATGGGTGTCCGGGCCAGCTTGCGCGCACCTCGACTAATCCCAGGGGCTCTGGAGAACAACCAGGAAAATCTCCTGTGGCCTTGCAGGACTTGAACCGGTGACCTCTGAAGAGAATCCGAGTCTAAAGCAAATGTTGTGGACATCATAGGGGTATTTTGACAGGGAAGCTTTCTAGAAAATGTAATGTTCTAGTTATCATTAATATAACACATTCAATGATGAGTAATGGAAATTTGGAGCTTAATCCTAGCTATTTTAGGTTCTTCCAAGAAGAAAGAACTAACCATGAAGCGATTGCTTCCGATCTTAATACCACTCCACCGATCTTCAGCATATGGCTCACCACCAGATACCACAAGGTTGGGCCGGAATCTCATTGCATCAACTTGCATATGTAATCCAACAGATCCTTCCTGTGTAACTGCTTCCAAAAGAAATGAGTTACAATGGAGTCTCAATTCTCAATAACCAATGGCATAGTCTATCACCAATTATGCAGATCCCTCTCATTACATATCATAAGTTTCTTGATAAACTTGACAAAACCATCCAAGAGGTAGGCTTATATAAGAAAGGGCAAAAATGAATCAAAATGCAACAAAGTTTGGTTTAGTTCCCTATTTAGTGTTGCAAATATTTCTTTTTCTCAATCAATGTAACGAAGTTCCAAATTTTCCTACTGGGTACCCATTTTGACCAATAACCTGTTGATCTTGTAACATTTGATGACGTGGATACTCGTTCAAGAGAGGTTTACGACAAAATGGACGATAAATTTGACATCCAAGTCGTCAAATGTTACAAGATCCGGGCAAAAAATAGGAATATTTTCAACTATGTTACATTAAATACAAAATTCGCTACATTTTGATGCATTTTGAGCAATAAGAAACTGAAGAAACCACCAAAGCATATACGGAGAGTGTAAAAAAAGGATGCATCTCAACATACTTGAGTTCAATCTATGGTTGAGGTTGGATACGCTTTCCTCGGATATCAGTAAAAGCTGAGCTTCATTAACAAAGTTCAATCTGGTATTTACGTCTCTGCATATGCCCATGCTTTTGCTCTTGTTTAAGCAGATACCACTTCTGGAACTAGATCTTAATAAATAACAAGGCCGGCCAACCGCGTTGCTGAACCAAGCATCGATCTTGTTATCATAGCCCAGAACTTCATATCTGTGACGTAAACAGCAGTTTGACTACTTGATCCAAATAGTATATTCTAATCCTAATTTAAAACATGATATAAACAAGTAATCATTATACGCTTCGAAACAACTGCTCTGTTCTTTGGGTAGATGACAAATGTCTACATCTCACTCCTGGTCCTATTTCCAAGTGGGGCATACCGGGTGTGTTTGGTTTAATCATATATAAGTTCTTAGTGGCTGTTAGACAGGTAAAAAACTGCAACGCAATTTGCTGATTCATATGGGTGCGTTCGGTACGCAGGTGAGTACGGTACAAAAGTTTGTTGTCCCATGTTTGGCGTGGCATTAGACCGGGACAGGACCTGAGTGAGACAAAAGTGCATTTTTTATATCCCACCAAAGTAGGTGGAAGAAAGATCAGGTAGATCGGACAAGATTGGTAAATTACTACTAAACTACCCATGTCAAATTAAAACCATAAAACCTCCCTGAATCTTTCACCCGCATACCTCACTCTCGTCCATCCAGTTCCATCCGCATACCAAACACACCCCAAGTGATATGTTGTGCAGCATAAGGATTTCAATAGCACCAATTCACCAAAGGTGGGAATGGCATAAGAAGTTCAATACTTTCCCAAAAGAGAAATTAAGATACAACACAACCACAATATTCCGAACCTTTGGTCATGTACATTGATTTCTTCTACTGCAGCAAAAGAATCTGATTTAAGTTCGATAAGCAGCTTCTCTTTGCATCGAGGAGATTCCACATGAAGTACTCCCGATTTGAGGTCAATCTTTGTACCAATATAGTACATTTCAGGTACCTACAACACCAAGTGAGATGATTTAACTTTCTCTAAAGGATACCACTTTAAGAAATATAAATAAATAAGTAGAAGAAAAACATCAACCAGTTCAAAAATCGTCTTATGAAATCTAAAAGATACTGGCTTTGCTACCGTTAGGGTCTTCACTTAAAAATCCAGTGTAAAGCAATCTCTCTAGAGATAAGGTATCCCAAGGGTACACCGTTAAAGCAGGTTATATATTATTTCTTTAGGTGCCACAATTATGGCTGTAATGTGATCAAGGCTGCTCAAGCTTGAAGTTTGCAGGAGGGTTAGCTCAAACTCAAGTTAAAACTGAGTCGGATCAAATCAAGATCGGGAAGCTCATTAGCCAGCTCAAAATTAAGCAGGCTTGTTTCAGTATTTAATATGTGTGTGTGAGTATGCATGTATGCCTTTTGTAGATTTACGAGGTTTTAAGAAAATTAATGAAAAGAAAATTACAAAACTCTATGTAATATCTAACTCACATTTCACAGACAACCCCAAAAAGCATCACTATAATCTATATATATGTATATATGTGTGTGTATATATCAGTGTATGTGTGAGTACGCATGGGTTTGTTGGTTTTGGAGCTGTGATGTTGGAGGTGATATTGAGTGAATTTGGGCATGATGACTAGCAACAAAGATGTAGATCATGAACAAACATAACCTTGCAATGATGCACAATCTAGTAGCTCAAATTTGGAAATAGATCCTTGTTGGAAAAGAAAAATCAACTATTATAGGTTTGAATTCTTGGCTCAAATACAACTGCAGGCCAAAACAAGCACCATTCTATATCACTATAATCTTTTGGAGGCAAACCTTTCATCCAGTGTAAAGAAAATCATAATATTGTCCAATTACATTAAGTAGGACCCACAAATTCAGTTTACAAAAATTAATGCGCATTCTTGTTAAAGCATCCACCATTGCTGTATATAGTTCATTGCAAGTAATAGCCTACCTTCTTCTGTGTAAGAATTTCACCATTCATGCTTTTGAGAAGCCACTCTCGATCATATAATAATCCTGAATAGAAATATAGATGAGAATCAGCCCAGCTTAAATGAACAAGAATAAAAGTAAGCAATCATACTATTATGCATTTGCTCATGCTCTTGGTGAACAAACTTACAATCAGTTTGGTATAATATTAAACCCATTATCCATAAATTATATCAAAAGATCAACTGGTGGTGGTCCTATCAACCAAAGGTGCTACAGGAAGTGGCTGCTTGAGTGATTTCAGATCAAATAAGTGAATATGAAAATTAGAAACCTTCAAACAATTGTCACTCTTAAGTCTCCAACAGTTTGGGTCTTATTTAACAATCTTATTTTTGCTTTAATAAGATAAACTTAACTCTAGCAACAAATCACCAAAAAGGGTCCAACAATGGGCTCACAGGATGAAAGGTGGTACCAGGTTAACTACCAATATTTTGCCAGATGAATATACGAGACTTGTAATATTTTAGCTTAGAAGAGAGGTAACAGTTTGGGATGAGTTGTGAGTACCCTAACTTTCAGCTACAAAATGCAGATATGCTTTCGTACGCAAAAACGAAGGAACAAAACATATCAACACAAGCTTGAAAAGTAGGGTTTCAATTGCACATGGGTTGCGTTGGCCGGTTTGAACCCGTTTGAACAACCCAACCCAATTAGTGCGATTTGAATAATCTCATCCGTTAAAAAATACTTGAATCATAACCCAACCCAACCCAAACAACCCATGCGGGTTGGGTTGGTCAGGCTGTGACATAATAGCATCACTGCAGCAGCATATTTAAACAACCATTAGTCACTACTACCAGTTAATTGACCTTTTATGCTACATGGGGAGCAAAGAAAAAGCTAGAGCAACACCAAGAAAAAATTGAAGATTCTTGCAAATAAGAAGGAATTGTGACACCATTGAAAAGAGCTAACCAGTTGTCTGCACGGCCATGCAGATCAAAGGCAGCGCTAACATGTCTAGCAGAATGCGTATAACATGTAAGAGGGGTACCGGGTTCATTGGGTTAGGTTGGGTTTAAATGGGCCTAACCGAGTTCAACCCAATACCCGCCGTTTGAAGATTTTACAACTCGATTAGGCATAGGCTGGCTTTGGGTTGGGTTGGGTTGGCCGAGTTTTTATGCACCCCTATCAAAAAGTCAATGTTGACAGATTACAAGCCAAATAGAAATGCATAGTAGAGAAATTAATAATATAGCACCGAATAAATCCAAGGCAGAAGGTTTAACAAAAACATGCAGCTTACAACTCTCTACCAGTACTGCTTAGAGGCCAACTGTCCACTTTGAATCCTGCACATGACTTTATCGGATACACAACAATTGACGTAAGTTGATGTTCTGTCGTCATTCTGTGACCTGCATCTTGGTCATGTATACAAGTTAAACATAATGGCTAAGTCAAAAAAGGGAGGTAGATGATTAACAATAGGATGTGAAAGATGACCTTCTGTGGCAGGCTGGATAAAGCTGGATCTTAATGGATAAAGATGTCTACTATTGGTAGGCAACAAGACAAAGGAGCTTACAATGAAGTTCATGAATTTCTGTGAATATATAAAATGAAGGAAGAGGTGAGATTTATATGATCAATAGGCTTGATAGAGATAACAATATAATGAAACTAAACCCTGTAAATTATCAATACAATGAGCTAAAAGCCTACTACTACTAACAATGATAATTAAAAAGATAACCATTGGTAGATGTTGAAGATATAGGATAGATAGATAATCGGTAGAGTTTGTTAGGAGATTAAATTAGGTTAAATTGGATCAAACACGAGGTTACGACCCCAGATTACCAATTAGTCCATCTTTCCATTGTTGTACCATATCCTCATGTTCATTTTCAGCAATATTCACAATTTGGATAACATGCGAAATCCTAATCCTAAAGATTAGATAGTATGATACTTTTACGTTGAAATTCAGATAACCATGTGGAATTCAGTTCCGAGATTTATCCCAAGGGTTACTGGTTCTAACCCCTTAGCTCTATACATGGCTTGGGAATACATCTAAACCTAACCCCAGACACTTGCAGAGGTCTAAACAATAATTTTTTTGTTAATTTGTATGTGTGTATTCATCAAGACTTCATTAGCAGCAGTTTGTAATGTTGTTTCTAAATGAACATACAAGACCTATATGAATAGAGAAACAGATTCAGATGCATATTTGCATTAAAGAGAACATACCCAGGCATCTTCAAATGTCGACATATAACCGAAAGATACTCTAACAGCTCCAGTTGGTTTCCCGTTTGATATGTCATAGTCATCCCAGCAAACATGCCCAGCCTAACGAAAAGATAAAGTAAACACCAGTTAAGATTGCCACCATGTATTTTTTTTTTTTTGGAAAGGGTGTCCTAGGCTATGCCTAGACTAATCCCTTGGCAAATTATGACCGTAAGACATCAGCCCTGATTAAACCTCAGTGGCCACAATTGTTGTGTATGCCTGGATTCGAACCCGGGGCAGATGGGATATTCCACCACATCCCCCAACCACATCCCCCAGGGCCTTAACCAATACGTCACAACCCTTGTGGTTGATTGCCACCATGTATTTACCCTAAATATTATAATTCAGGTATATTAGTAGTATTTTACTAGGTTAGTTCCTATATATTCATGTGTTCAATTACATGGGAACGTCTTTACTGTGCTATCAGGGTCTCAGTACATACTTTTTTAACTTCAAATACCTTTGATAACATACAAGGAAGCCAACACTACGGGAGTTAGTGACATATTACCTCAATGTTGGATACGAGATCTGAATGAGATAAACCAAGGTACTTGGAACATGCACCAGGATTGCAAAAGCATCCTGTCTACAAAATATAGAAAACATGAAAACCATAACAAGAAATGTACACTTATGTGCTGTTTATGAACCCAGATTTAACTCAAATGTATACACATCTAAGAGACTAAGATAATAACTAATTTTGTAGCAAAACAAGATACAACTATGGGAAACGCATTGCTTGAAAAAGAGAACAAAAATATCAGGATTTCGAGATGGGATTGCAGATTCAAAGTCTAGAGTGAAGTTGCTATACAACCACGAGTATAATTCCTAGTGAATCAGTGTGTAAGAAAGCACTTCCAGAGGAGTAATGTTATAAATAGCATAAATCATAGTTTCCATTTGATACAAGTAGAACTTTTAAGAAGATTAAAATACTAAAGAAGTAAATCTGATCTCTTCCCTGCAATATGATCATCACTGTTAGCCTACTCGTAGTGCTTTACGTGTAGTATAATATGTTTTTCTGATTTCCCATATATCTCATGTGTCTATGGCCTGCCCTTTAAACTATTCTTGACATTGTTCAATAAAAACTGCATGCCTATGATGTACCCAGCAGAGATGACCTATGAAGGGGTTTTTTATTCATTTATTTATTTATTTATTTATTTATTTATTTTGGGGGGGGGGGGGGGGGGGATGTGTTCGTGTAAAAATTAGCATTCCAGCTTCAATTTTAGATAGTTACAATCGGCACCTAGCATTGTGATGCTGCAAAGTAAAATCCGTAAAACAAAAAACAGCGCATGACAATAGTAAAACAAAGATGGATAAATTGAAACCAAGGATCAGAATAGATCAGTCACACATCACACTTAACGTCAAATATGAATCACTAACATAAAAGGAGAAGCTAGTAAGACAGGTTTATATGCCATAAATTTACCCGTAGCTGAATTCCAGATAAAGAAGCCAATTTCTCCACTTCACGGTAGCCAATCCAAGAACCATCAGGCCTTTTCAAGTTGAAAGAAACTACAGGACCAATTCCACTGCATGATGCCTGAAAAGCAGATAGCTAAATTTATGCAAGTGCAACTACCATATAATGTAAACGGATCAGACACACCATTTAGTTATGAAATATGCAGAGCATAATGCATAACATAACCTGCAACATGCAAGGTTTCGTCGTGATCAAGATAATGAATCAAACCTAAAACAAAAAGTGATAATAATATATACTTGTTTCATTTTTCCATCAATGCCTGAACATCATTCTTTATCTCTTCTCTTGGCTAGTTTCATTCATTTAACTTTACTTCTCTAACATCACATATATCCCTCTCAACTGTTGTGGACTATGGTTGAAATTTATTTCGGAATCAAGGGAAGAACTTGCTTTAAGAAATTTATTCTGAAACCAAAGGTTGGTGACCAGAGATCCAGTATCCAACCCCCACTAGAGAGAGAGACTCATTTCACGTCTATATATGTTCAAAGGAAGCAAGGGCGAGGATATACAGAAAAAAAGATTTAGCTATATATGTAAATTGAGGTGGGTATTGAACATGTTACAAGAGTCCTCCAAGAAAGACTTTTTTATCTGTCTGAAATCTAACAACTACATCTGAAGATCAAGAAAGATGTTTTTGCTTTGTTAACTATCGTATATACTGAGAGCATTATGAATTTCGTTGTTCCTTAGTGCGATTAGTTGCCAATCAAAATAGTGGTGAACAATTAACCCCTAGGCAGAAAATTAAGTGGCTCTAATCAATTGAAGTGGTTGGAGACACTTAATGCCTAGGCAACAACTTAAGCAACCCTAAGCAGGGATTTTGACAACACTTGGCACAAGCCTAGAAAAAGAAAAACATCATCAAGTAGCAGGCAAACTTTACTTTCATGCTTAACTGCCATAAACGACTAGATTTTTAGGGAATCGAAAAGAGTCCCTGCCTAAGGGGTTTCCATATAATGCTTAGGTAAGTGGCCCCTTATGCAGCTTTTTATACACATTTTTGGGGTGTGTGTGTTTGTGTGTGTGTGTGTGTGAGAGAGAGAGAGAGAGAGATAGGAACCAAAAAAATAAGGAAGAAAAGCATAAATAACTAGTATAAGAACAGGGTGCAACATACACAAGACTGAAAGCTTCTTTAGTGAAGGCAGATTCTTGAAATTAGATAAAATCGTATAAGATAGCCAATACATTCCTTAAATGGCATAAGGAAACTTTTAAGCCAGTAAACCATTATGAGCCAGTTGGTGATCTCTCTCTTTTTTGCCTGAGTTATATGTTGTGAAAGGTTGATAATATCTGCTCTTGATAACATAAATAACCGACGTTTTTTGTTTTCTCTTTCACAATTGGGTATCAGAAGCCCTCCATGGGATTTTTACTTGTTTGCATTTATACTGAGATCCTTGCCATATATATACGCCAATGAAAAAGACACCTTCTATATTCATAGTCCTAAAATCTTACTGGTAAGCTTTATTCGTAGTCCCACTAACCTTTAAATAATCGAGGCCATATATTTTGCAAACCTCCTCCCCATCTGCATGCCTTAATGCCAAAAGCATATTCCTCGTATATCTTGCCAGTGATGATGTATGGCTTACGTACAAATAGACAAACTTATGTTAGAATAGAGCATAATAAGTGTAGAAAATAGCATTATGAAAACAATTAAAGAGAAAGAGAAACCATAATGCATATTTTATATCTACTTGAGCTTCATTCCCAATGTTGGTGCAAAAAAAAAAGAGCAAATTACTTCACAATCAGCAAACGTAGAGAAAATTGCAGGATGATGGGATACAAACTTCAATACAAAGACTGGAACTATAGACACTTAGGAGGGTTGGACATAGATGAGTTACGTATACCCTTGAGACTTCCATCGTATGTGAAAGCATTACACAGTTGTCTAGGCACTAGGCAGTAGCCTTTATTCTGCTATCATATGTGTAAACCAAACAAGCACATATATTGCAGATATCTATCTCTATGCATATACTTTTCAAAACAAAAATTTTAGCCACCTGCAACGATTTGGTGCATTAAAATAAGATTCCACTCCATACACAAACGGTGTAAAAAGTTTAATTTAGTAACGAGAGGTCTTCAACCACTTCATGCATGGACACATTTCATTTTTTTTTAATTTGTAGTCTACTAAAACAATATAGCATACAAGATTGCTTAGGTTGACAAAGCTAACTGATACCGCACACATAAGCAGAAGAGGCAGGATGTTAAGCATATACCACATACATCCTCAAAATTGACAAGATGTTAACTATAAGTGTAAAAAACAACATCAAACAAGCACAACACGGACCTCAGGTCGATAGCCAGGCTCTAGGACATTACTACCACAGCGACTATCGACCCGAGCCTAAGGCAAAACCTAGCAAGTCTATTATTCTAAGGGGACATGCAAAAATATTGTATCTGTTAGTACAACAGGTTCATATGAATCCCACAATCATCACATCTTATGAAGATAAGTGCAGCTTTGCATGCTTTAGTAAAAAAATAAAAAAGTCACACACCGTGATATGGCTAATGTGCTCAAAGTATTTAGGATATCAAATCC
The DNA here is from genome assembly GCA_954870635.1 of Arctium minus. NCBI lineage: Eukaryota > Viridiplantae > Streptophyta > Magnoliopsida > Asterales > Asteraceae > Arctium > Arctium minus. Next base: position 2,371,829 of record OX941080.1, on the reverse strand, counting down.
ATGACGAATGGATGCTATATTCAAGAATGATAGTGTTCCATCTTCGAATGACTCCTCAATGCCTTCTCTTCTTTTCACAAAGTCCATGTCTGCAATGGATGCAGCCACAGTGCCTGGAAAATTTCAACTGTCGATAAAAACTTCTTTCAGAAAAACTAAATGTTAAGTTGACAGAACGAACCTCCACTAAAGTAGGTCTTCTTTAGTAACTTTGCAACTTCTGTACAGATATCAAGGAAGTTGAGTAAGGCAGGAGATGAAAACAATCTAGAAAACTGCAACATAGTACAGAACATCAAGTACTTTCACGATTGCATCGGAGAACCGATTCTTTCGTTTCTTTGGGCCACTGGCCATCGCCAGGAGTTTCGGGTCTAATACCGATATTTTAGCAACAAATCTAATAAATCTAAGGCCTTGTTTGTTTTTTAGAAATAAGCACTTAACAACCACTTATCACTTTTTCGGTCAGAGGTTACCCAATTAAATGTGTTTGTTTTTTTCATAAATTAAGATCCACTTAACACTTATTTTGCACTTACCAAAAAAGTGATAAACCTATCACTTTTTTTCCACTTATTTCTCCACCCACCGGTTTCTATGACTTTTTTACCTTCTTTTTTTCATAATCAGTTTGTTTCTTTGACTTTTTCACTCCTGATTTATTCATCATCGTCTTCATCATCTACAAACCACTCTGGTTTTTTCTTGAAGCTAATTGCTTTTGGTTGAGTTTTTGTTGGGGATGAGTTTGGTTGAAATGGGTTTTGTGGAATTAAACTTTTTGAAATATGTTTTGTGGAATTAAGGTTTGGAAGTGGGTTTTATGGTTGTTGATGGGTTATAGGGTGAACCGACGGTGAAATGGGTTTTATGGTTGCCGATGGATTTTATGGTTGCAGATGGGTAGAGGTTTGGTTGAAATGGGTTTTATGGTTGCTGATGGGTAGAGGGTGCTTGAACCGATGGTGGGTTTTTTTGGGTCTTCCATCATCAACAATGGGGAAGATGATAATTTAATTAGAAATGATTAAAATATAATTCAATTATTTTTGGGTTGATTTTGGGTTTTATTATAATTTGATTAAAAATAACTGATTCAGATTTCAGACGTTTATCAGTTTACAAAAACAAACAGTCTTATTATTGTTTCAGATTTCAGACTTCAGCACCACCTCTTAAAAATCAGAAGTGAAATCAGACTTCAGACTTCAGCACCTCTTAAAAAACAAACGCCACCTAAGTGTAGTGCTTGGGGTCTTGATCTTTTTTGGAAGATGTTGATCATAAGTGATAATATTGGTCATGGAGAAAGACCTTGATCTCTCTCCCTCTCCCACAAATAAAACCTGAATAAAATGCCATCTACCAACCGAGGCCAACATATTTGCCAATACTCATAGCCCGTCTATTCCATCCACCCACCCGATGACCCAAATTCATAATCCCTCCTCCTAAAAGTTACATTCTCTACTTTAAAGCAGTGATTTAACCAACTTGTAAAAATATTGTCCGAGTCGGCCCCAAATTAATCCACAACTCTATATCTTGTGGCTGAAACTCTAGATATCTTTTTTTTCCCTAGATTTAAGTATTCATGAGCACTCAGAAGGGGGTCTGGGAGAGAAGACGGATAAAACAAGATTCTTTTGCACATTCATACAGAAAAATTTATTATAGGATTGTCAAGTGTGTAATTATTTTCAACTCAGCTGCTTACCATTTCGAACTATCAAAGCTCCAAGTCCAGTTGGATAGCCAAAAAGCTATAACCAAAAAAGATAAATGCAATAAATAAATATGCAAGTCTCCCTCTTTATCTCATTTTCAAACTGGACGTAAAAGCAGGTACCTTGTAGAATGAGATCACAACGAAGTCCGCCTTATACTTTGATAAATCTGGAGGGTCTGTGGAACATCCTTTTGCAGCATCAAGCAAAACCATCCAACGTCCCCTGCTTGGAAACACTACGTGTAAGAAAATCACCAACATTCTTTTCATCAATAAGTTCTTATTTATCTTCATATTTTAGGAGATAAGAGAACCAACTCGTTACATAAAAAATATATCTCACACCTGCAATGTCGGGAGCCTTCCAATACTCGCTCTGAATCTTCCTTAATTATGTCTATCAAATCAAGATTGAACCTCACTCCTGAGAAATTACACTCGGAGGGGAAAGCAAATAAATTGTATGTATGGCCTGCAATAATAAAGAAAGTATTTAGCTAATAACTTCTTAAATTTAGTCATATAAAATGAAATTTTCAATGTCAACTGTAACATACTAGCTGCCAATGTTAGATTGACCCTATATTAGGATACTAAAAACTGGTTAAGGAAAAGGGTTTCAACAACTACTATAAAAGGGTCCGTTTGGTTTCATGGAATGTTTTCGAGGGACCTGGATTTCGTGGAAGGATTTGGAATCTTTGATGTGTTTGGTTTGTAGGATTTGGAATGGAATTGAATTCCATTCTTTATAAATAATTTATAAAAACGAATTATAAAAATTTATAAAAATAATTAAATTACCTTTTTATTAATTGATCATTACAAAACAAGTGTTATTAACAAATTTTAAAACATTATTACAAATATGAAATCCCACGAAATACCGACTAGCCCCATGGGATTTCTAAATCCCATATTTGTGGCAATATTTCAAAACCAAACATTCCTTCAAACCAAACATAGGATTGGAATGGAATTCAATTCCAAATCCCAACAAATCCTATCAAATCCTACAAACCAAACGGGACCTAAAAGTGTAATCAGATTCCAATTAAAAAGGCTTACCAGTAGGTTGATCGTCCAATACCCTAGCTTCGCTTCTCTTTTGTAGAGGATGCTGTAAAACCTTGATAGAAGATCTAGTGCTTCTACATGTATCAGACTCTGTAGCTTCCCCAAAGTCTATTGCTAATGCCGCAGCTCCTTTATTGAGAGCATATCTTTACAAATTAAGAGCAAAACACATCCAAAATATAAACCATCTAAGTTGATGTAAAGGTTCTATCTTGGTCCGAGTGGGGATATCATTTCTCTCCTGCATGTCCATGGAGTTTTGAAAAATCCAAACGTCTCCGATATAGATAGCGAGGTAAGAATTTAATTTATCGAACCTTGGACCTCTGACCAATGAGATGAAGACACATGCATGCATGCATATCAACAGGAAATATGATCAGATGGGTTGGGAACGATGAGCTCCATGATTAGGGGATAAATTGGACTCCTCGTCTACGGTTTAAACACAAATACCACATAAAAAAGTGTAAAACAGATGAGCTTTAAAATCCTGGACTAATGCTACCATCCAGGTAGTGGTTTCCATCGAACATAAGCCAACCATCAGAAAGAAATATATTGAACTACAGAAGCAAATCAAGACTGTCACAAAAATTTCAGGTGGAAAGCACATAATGATATGCCCAAATATGAGAACAATAAAAATTGAGTACGATGACATCAGCATCGAATCCACGATATGGCATAAATATCGTCCGCGCACACACACACGCACGCACGCACACGGTTGGGTTCCGGTGAGAAGTTGAGTTAACGGTGAGAAGCGGTTAACAACCTTTGGATTATAAATGGACGCACATTAGGATGAGATGCACCAGATCATTTCATTTCTAAGCTGTAATTCATGGGAGGGCTTGAGATTAAAACAGATCAACGATTCGGATCCACTTCTCACGCTTTTCACTGTTAACTCAACTTCTCACACTGATCCTTCGCATATATATATATATAATATATATATATATAGGGTTGGGTTCACGTAAGACCGAACCTGTTTTCGTGAGATCTGTGAGACCACAATTTTACACTTGAAACTTCACAACAACACATTGTGAAGGTAAAAAAATCCGAACCTTCAGTGTTTTGCTGTGAAGTTTCAAATGTAAAAACGTGGTCTCACGGGTCTCACGAAAACAGGTTGGTCTCACGTGATCCCAAGTCTATATATATATATATATATATATATATATATATATATATACATACTATGATGCCATGATGAGAGTATCAAAGAGGCTAAAAAGAAGATGTCATGCCAAGAGGATACTCTCTGATCCCGAGTACGCTGTTGTGGTTCTCAATTGTATACATGAAAGTGCTCTGACTGCTCCAAGGAAAGGCCTCTCCAACAAGTTTAAGAGCTGCCGTTGCCCCAGAAGTGAATATACATTTATACTCTTTTGGAGATGCATTACACATTTTGAGAACCTATAGTACATACATGTTCTAGTGAGAAGAAAACATAAAAATATTTACATAAATATTAATATAAATTGAATAAAAACGGGCATATCTCCCTATCTATCCATTAGCAATTCATGCCTTGTTGATGTACAGGATTTCCCGTCCTTTCTAAGGATATCAACAGCTTTCAAGTTCGTATAATAATTGATTAATAATATAATAAGAGTATAAGACCCTGTAGTCTAAATGTCCGGAAATAGAACTAGATATGTGTGTATAAAGAGTTACCTGAACACGAGCATCTTCAATAACGTTTGAACTGGTCAGGCTAGAGCTGCTTTGACTATCTAATATCCCAGATTAAGGTATCACAGAAAATCTACCAAAACGCATGACAATTATAGAACTCTAGCTACGTTCTTCACATGTGAAGGAAGAGAATGTTGTTGATAGCACAATGAAAAGCGAGCATGGCAACTTCAAAGGGAGTTGCAAGTTAATGGTCTATCTGATAACCTTACTAGATGTACATAGCGGAAAAACTCATGAAGTCTCTTAACATATAGACATTTTACAACGATAAGAATACAAACCCAATAACAGTTTCTATGTTATTGTCCCTATAGTTACTTCAGTGTATTCTACAATTCTACAAGAACATTTTCATGAATAAATAAATAAATACAATCATAATTCTGAGATTTAAAGCCAAGTATAACACTATCACATATTTCATAGCAAGTCAAGTTTCGCATACTTTCTTCCTAGTGACATCTTTCACAGCCTCTATCCTCCAAATTCTAGGACTATCGTGATCATATAGGATGATCATGCCTTGATAAAGACGAGAAGATTTAAAGGGTTGACATAAAACTAAGTTATATATATATATATATATATATATATATATATATGATGAATCAATTTCTAATTGAAATGTGATGTAGCAATAATGCCCTTGAAATCTTTGGGTTCCAAAGAATGATATCACTTGAAGAACAAAGGATGAGTACAAGTTCAAAGGCGCGATGCCACAGAAGGATTATACAAGTGTGTTCCATGACTAATGGCTACAAATGACATTATAGATAAATGAAACAAACATATATATATACACACACCTATATGAAATGATCATATTCATGAAATGAAACAAATATATATATATATACACACACCTAAATGAAATGATCATATTATTAAGACATTAACTAAGAAATAACAGTAAAAAAAGATACGGGGATTTCCATATACATTGGTGGTAAGATCCTTAAATATTGCTTCCATCTGTAATTCAGAATATAAAGTTGCACCAGCATGATCCAAGTACACATTCCCTACAAACAAAATCCATATCAAAAACCCACATAAAACAAATAAAGAAGCATAACTTCATCTTACAATTTTGGCAAGCTGTTATATCTCACTCACCCAATCAAATTATGAACCCTTTTATAATTATTCCATTTTTGGCTACCCAACACTCTGTAATTCTTGGTTACCATTTATCCAACTTCTTGGTTTTGACTTTTGAATCAATTTGTTAACTTTTCATTGTTTAAAATGAAGATATTAGATCGGTGGATTAATGGGGGATAGATAGAGGGTTTACCATCAAGTCTTTTAAACTCTGTAGCTCGGATGTCATCAATGTTCTTGGGGGAGTTGGGATAACCGTAAAATTCACCGAATTCTTTCAAGAATTGTTCTTTTACCGTCTCCATGCTCGTATTTTGTGGTACCATATTCATCTTCAACCTGTGCACACCACCTGTTCGATCTTTTGCTTAAAAGAAAAAACCCAAATCGTGTTCAAATAAACTACTATCAGTGAATCTGCCGTGTGTTTTTCTCTTTCAAATCAACGAAAATTTCGAGAGAGAAAACAAGAAAACACCCTTAATCTAGACGAGTGAATGAAAGTTGGTGTCAAAGTGTTGGATATACTTGTTTCACCGCCATTGATATGCCCGGATTCCCTAAAATTTCTTACATATTTAAAAACTTAAATATGTAAAAAAAATTAATTTTCAAAAGATTCTATATTTTAGATACTAAAATATTAATAATATTATTATAATATAATTTATATATGTAACAAATATTATTTAAATTTCATAAACATTTAATATCAAGGATTCTTGTATGTGTAAATATAATAAAAAATGTCTCCTTCACTGTAATTATTTATAGGAAATTTTTTAAATTTAGAGAAATTTATAGATTCTTTCATGCTTTCACCATCTTAACATTTTTGTTGGAGCAAAAAAATCTCTATTTTCTTCATTTTTACATAATCCGTTAAGAATGCTTTAAGGGCTTTTACTAGACGTTAATATTCTAGCCCATATATTTGGCAAACTAGCTGATAAGCTTAGCTGGTGGTAGCTGATAAACTAGCTTTTCAAAATACTTAGTATGAAAATTTGGAGATTTGTTTAAAATGGGTCCCAAGTTGGGCCATGATGGTCTTACATTATCCTTCTAAAATTGGACCATTGGTTCCGGTCCTAATGAAAAATTCGAGAACCAATCCGGGGTCGGTTACCAGTCTCGGTCCATTGGGTTGGTCCCAAGTCCTGTCCTAGGCCCGGTCTGGTTTAGAGGAAAATTTAACACAAAAAATGTTATACATATTTTTTATGATTACGATTGTTAGGCTTTAGTATTGAAATACGCTTTAAATAATGTATTTAAGTAAATAAAATATCGGAAAAACTTTCAAAACTTGAATTTTTTTAATTTTTTTTAATGAAAATCTTAAAAAACTTAGTATTACTAAAATTTAGAAAAACATATTTTAAATGTAAAAAAAGGGCCTATCATAACCGGTTGTGGCTCGATGCAAAGTCGAGAGGGAAACAACCTATACCGTACGCTAAGTTTCCTAAGCAATAGCTTACTGGAAAATTAGGAAGTGCGGGCCAGGCGTTGAAGTTCTATAAAAAGTGTATTTAGGGGTTGTTTGGCAGTTGTTGAATGGTTTAGTGCAGAATAATTAAGTGGTCTGAATGATTAAGAGATTTTTATGATATAGTGTAAAATGAAATATGGTTGTTTGCTAATTGTTCATAATGAAATATGGGCGCTTAATGGTTAAGGGAGGGCCAAGGTACAAAATCATTCAGAGAATTTTGGAACCATTAAGAGACAACTCTTTTTTTTGTCAAACAAGATTTACCTCTTAATGGAACAATTAAGAGGTAAACAAACAGCCCCTTAGTCCTGGCCCGTCGGGCCACTACCTATCCCAAATTTCCAGTCGGTCCAAGACCAAGCCTAGTTTGGCCATCTCTAAATGAAATGTCGTTTGTTTATCTTTCAATGATTTAATCAAGAAGTGACTTTTAATTTGATTAGAAGTGCTTGTTATGATTCATAATTATTTACAAACCCAATAAATCGTATAAAATTACAAAACAATGTCCATGTGTTGTTTCATGTGTTGTTTCATGTGTTGTTTCACGTATGAAACAACATATTCCAATGTGTTTGTAAGATAAATGAACTATAGTTTTTGTTCGGTAATAAAAACAAAAGCTTTTGAATTGTTGCAATAACCCCTGAATCACTTTTATTTGGACTTCTTTCACAATTCATATAATTCAAAAGTCACCACTTTTCATAATTACCCTTATTTCTTACATATGTTGCTCTCTCGTATACATTCTTTATGGCTCTCTCGATTATTTGGACAAAAAATTGATTACTGATTACCGGTCTGACGGTCTCACACAGAACCCGCCTCCAAACGCCTCCTGTAAAAGTTGATATCAAAACCAAAAATTTAAGAAAGTCGAAATAAGTTTATATTTTTGGTTAAATATTAAAAGATGTTTATCCCATACATATTTATACTCATTTAACTACATCTACAATATTATTTTTTGTTAACTTTAATTACACTATTAATCACAATTAAAATTAGCAATCTTTCTCCGGTTATTAGATCATCCACTACACTACAATTTTCTAATTAATTGTCATGTGAGCTTTAAAATTTATGTAGAAATTACCCATCACTATAATGATTTCTAACCAATTTATTAAGTTACATCTCATCATAAAAAATTATGTTTAAGATAATCTATACTATATTATAAAGTAGAGATAAAAAACTCTTAAATACAAATTATTAGACACAAGGTACCATCATTTTATTCAAGATTTTAAAAATCTCTTAATTTACAAGTATCAAAGCACAAGATACATATTACTACTGCAGACTTCTAACACCTACCAATTTAGTCTGTGCAGGGCATTCCTTTTATGCAGACCTTTCTCTGTATCACTATTAATTAATATATTATATTACTATAAATTTGTTTTAATTATATTATTAAATAGATAATTGGTTAATTTTTATAGATGTCATTAAAATATATAAGATAATAATTGAATTCTAACAAAATACTTAATTTTTTATATAAAAAACATTATATTATTAAGGCCAAATTAAACAAATTTATAAAAAAATTATGAATTTCTCAAAACCATCTAAAATCGTACTGTAAATCGACAAAAAAAACAAAAAATAAAATGAAACATTAAAATCGTAATGTATCTCGCTGCATTGCGCAAGTACACTTCTAGTATTGAATAATGCAGAATTTTATCAAATAAACAAAATAATTAGATGAAACTGTTTGTTGTATTTTATCAAATATATTCTCTTCAATTTGGCAAGTAATGATGTCAAGCAATCAAATCAGTAAAAAATTATTTTATTTTAGTGTAAACTACAAATTTGGTCCCTGTTGTTTGTGGAAAAATAACATTTTTACAGTTTTAAAATTATAATATAGTCATCGTGAATTGGAAAAACGTCCTGATTTAGTCCCTCCCTCTAATGGCCATAAAAATTTCGTTTAATGAGAGGTATTTTCATCGTTTTATCATTTTTCTTGTCTTTTACCCAATCAAAATAGATTTTATGATTTTTGCTCATGTGGTTTTTGATAGGGTAAACGACAAAAAATCGATTAGAGAATAAAAATTTCCCTCATTTAACGAAATTATTAACGGCCATTAGAAAAAATGACGAAATCTGAACATTTTTTACAAACCACACAAGCATCTTGTACTTTCAGAACCGTAGTTTACTCCTTTTTTTTCTTTCTATTTTTATATTTAAAAAAATAAGATTCAATCTTGAAACAATAAATATAGAAAAATGACACCTGATTGAATTATTATAAATTTGTAATTACGAACTCTATTTCATACCAACCACCCAAAGATCTTAACAAATCTTTTCGATGTGGTCATCCTCGAAGGGACTTTATAACAATATTCAACTAATTTAATTATATATAAATGGTACAGAGTCTCAATCATCTAGTCTAATAATAATATAGTTTCATAAATAACTTGATTATTTATTTATCTGATCACAATGATACTTCTCTATTTTAGATAAAAGTTTAGTATAGTTGTAAAAAAAATCTAAAATAGCATAAGTCATTGCCTATTATTTTCACCACTCACTCTTCCTTACTTCACAAGTTTAATATTTTATTCACATCATAATTCATTTAGATATAAGAAAATTTCTTCTTTTAATCATTTTCTCCAATTAACCCTTGACTTATTTAACCATATAGTTAAATGATAAAAAAAAATATAGCAAATGTGTGGAATTTTAGATAAAATGGCTCAAATTATGTTGACAAAATTGTACCCTTCATCACCATTCTCATAGTTTTATTATTATTATTAGAGTAAACTTCAATTTTGGTCCCTGACGTTTATTGATTTTTTTGAAAGAGGTCCCTATGGTTTCATAATTCAAGTTTACATCCACAGGGTTTCGATTTTGCTCTAGAAATCGTCCCTGACACCTGACGAAGTCAAAATGCTCTGTTAGGGTCAGGGGTAATTTGGGTATTAAAAGTTTTCCCTTCTTTTTAACCAAATTAACTCTTCCTCTAACTCCATTTTAGCGACCTCTCTTCCTTCTCCACTGTGTTCTTCTTCTCCAACCAAAATTTTCAACCAAATTAGCTCCTCTCCTTCTCCAAATCCGAAAGTCTTCTCCTTCTCCAACCAAAATGGTGCTCTGCTACTGCGGTGTCCAAGCTACTGTGAGAACCTCGTGGACAAACTCAAATCTCGGCCGTAGGTTCTACACTTGTGGAGGAATTGTAAGCTAATTTCGAATTTCAACATTTCCTTCATAAAATCATCTCATTTTTCTATTCCAACCTAATTACCCTTTGTTTTCATTTTGACAGGGTCAATGTTCATTTTTTGGTTGGTTTGATCCACCCATTTGTGCAAGGTCTATGGATGTCATCCCTGGTCTGCTAAGATCTAAGAATCGAGCTGAGCAATGTGTGAAAGCTAGAGAAAGGGAAAATTTTAAGTTGAATTTGATTATAGTGATTAGCTGGGTTTTTTTTGGTTTTTGTATATATTTCTGTTTGAACTAATCTGGGAATGTTGGCTTCTCTTTTGGGATAGCTTTTTGGAATGTTGGTTTTTGTTTGGTAGGAATTAAGTGTAATTGGAAAGCTTAAGATGAATTTGTTCATCTGTTTGTACTCTTTGTAATGGAAGTCTTTGATTAAGTGTAATACTCTTTGTAATGGAAGTCTTTTGATCAATCCTTGTTATCCTCTGCAACTGCAAATGAAAGTCTTTTGATCAATGCAAATGCAAAAACATAACACCAAATGCAAATGAAAGTCTTTTGATCATTAAGAAATGAAACTCTATTTTTGTCCATTAAGAAAGCACACTGTTTTTGTCCATTAAGAAAGAACCAAAAACATAACACCAAGCCTGTTTCATTCCATTAACACAAAGCAGTCTACTAATTACCAAATCATAAGATACTTTATCCATACAATCATAAGATACTTTGTCCATACAACTAAGCCATAACATAGAACATACAACCAAAAGATACTTTGTCCATAACACAACATACTACCAATTACCAAAACACCTTTCCAAGTTAGATAAGTGAGCATTAACACTAACCACACATACAACCAAATCATGCCCTATCCTGTGAAGGTCCTCCTTTCCCTTTACATGTTCTTGAATTGTGACCTTTGTTCTTACACTTATCACAAGTGACAGTCTTCCCTTTCCTTGACATTTTACCACTGTCCCCACTTCTCTGAGACAATTCTTCAGTTGTCTTCCTTCTCTTTTTCTTTGGTCTTCCAACCTGATTATGATGATTTGGTGGAACCAAAGTAGTTGGGCAATTATCTTTTCCCCATAGCATGCTTCCATTGATTGGATCAATTTTGAAGCTATACATCTCCTTCCATGTGCTCAGTTTGTATGAATTGTCCACCCATGATTCAGGTACCACATCAGAACCATTTGCTGCCATGTTCCAGTTTGTAGCCACAACATGCTTGCAAGGAATTCCAGTTAACTCCCACTGCCTACAAGAACAGGCCCTTGCTCTCACATCAACTATGCACTGGTCATTCCAAGGGCCAGATACCTATGTGAAAAGAAACATATTAGAAACATGTCTAGTTTATATTACTTTGCATACACAAGTTTAGTTTACATACCTGATACCTATCTCCACCACTAAACAACACATGATATTTGGATGCCTCTCTCTTGGCCTTGTCCATCATTTTGTTTGTTGTTGGGGTTAGTGGTCCATCACAAGTCTCAATTACTTTGCATACATTAACAATCCTCTTCATCAGATAAACTCTAATGTATTCCAGACAAGAGTAAATTGGCTTATCCCTAGCATCAACAATTTGTCTATTGAATACCTCACACATGTTATTCAAAAGCACATCACTGTGACATCTGCCTGTGAGTGTAAGAAGCATGTAACATAATCAAGATTCAAGAAAAGCTCAAATAAAAATCATATCATAAGATGCATCATTAAAAAGTACATCACTCTAATGTTCAGTTATACCTGTGAAGTGTGATCTGGTCCAGTGTTGAGGGGGGATCTTGTTCAATCATTCATAGCAAGCTGTATTGAACCTTCTCAAGTTGTCCATTGCTGTTTTAAACTGTGGGACAGTAGGAGCTGTTGCACATTGCCATAAGTGATCTTTGTATGCTTTCCCCTTCCATTGTATTTTCATATTCTCATGGATATGCCTAAGGCAGAATCTATGTTCAGCAGAAGGGAACAAATTGACAATTGCTGGAAGAATACCCTATATGCAACAAGAGCAAATTATTAAATAGGTTCATAAGCAAAACAGAGTGAGATCATAGCAAAACATAGTAAGATTATAGCAAAACATAGTAAGTTCATACCTTTTGTCTGTCACTAATGAAAGTGAAGTTGGAATTTGATTGAAGATCAAGGTCATCTCCAAGGCACTCTAAGAACCACATCCATGAATCTGTTGTCTCTGCCTCTACTATTGCAAATGCAACTGGATATATACCATGATTTGGGTCAATACCCACAGTTGTTAACACTTACCCTGGAAAAGGACCTTTCATAAAAGTCCCATCTAGACCTAACAAATCCCTCTTACCTGCCCTGAATCCTCTTTTCAAAGCTCCCAAACATATGTACACCCTTTTGAATTTTCTGGTATCACTGTTTGGATTGGGTTCTGACTCAACTTCTAGCTTAACAGTTGTATCTGGATTGCATCTTTTTACCTCATTCAGGTAATCCCTCAGGTGATGGTACTGTGACTTATAGTCTCCCCAAATCTTCTTCATGACCAACTGTTTTGCCCGCATAGCCTTACCAAGTGACACCAAGATCTCAAACTTCTCTGATAATTGGGATTGAATTGCCTTCAATGGAATATTCAGATCTACCTTGACCTGTTCTGTGATATGCTGTGAGAGAAAATGTGCAGTGGCCATACCAACCTCCCTAGTTTGGAAGCATTTATGTTTGTCAAGGTAGGTTTTCATAGTCCAAGTTGCTTCATCTGTTGAGGCTGACAAAAACAACACCCATGGACAAGTGGGCCCATTGGACTTTTTCCATCTACCATTTCTTCCTTTACCAGGCCCACTGGACTCCTTTAAGTTAGGCATTGAACCCCTACAAACGGCCCTAGATCTGATTGTGTCATTTTTTACCACCACTATATCCCTTCTAGTGTCAATTGCATGATGCTTGATCAAATTCCTTATGGTTTCTTTATTCCCAAAAGTCTGCCCAACATAAAACTCAATATGCTTATGGTATGTGGTATGCCTAACCTTCTTGCAAAAACTGTTTTCATCTTCTGAGTCAAAGTTATCAACATCAAAGGGATCAATATCACCCTCCACATTTTGGCTTCCTTCCCCATTTACTCCCAACCACTCCCCATAGCTATCCACAGAATCCTCCATATCAAATGAATTAAACCCATTACTGTTATGACTCTCTAAATCCCCATGGTTGCCACTTCCTAAGTCAGCTTCATTGTTCAATCCCCCTCCTTGGTTCAAGTCCCCTCCTTGGTTTAAGTCCCCTCCCTGGTTTAAGTCAACTCTCTGGTTCAAGTCTATTCCATTACCTCTCTGTAACTCTGAGTCCAACCCAATAAAAGGATCAAAGCTATGAATTATATGATCCATGCTTTGATTTAAAGTAATGTGCTCCTCCATAACATCATTATGTTGATTTGGGGGAAACACATTTGTCTGTACATGCTCTACAAATACATCAATGACTTTAATCACAGGGGTATATCTTAGAAAGTTCAAGACATCTTGGTGATTCACTAAAGGTCTCAACCCAGTATCAAGGTCACTTTGAGGAATCAAGAAATGGTAAAACTTTATTTCATCTCTATCATACCCTAATGCTAACACCATTTTATCGAACTCATTCAGAGATAAACCCTCAGTGTTAACCAAATCAATAAAATCAACTTTACCATTCACGTATCTTCTTCCTGGTAATCCAGTAAAAACACCTCCATGGTTCATCCTTACTGTTATGAGTGTTTCGTAAATCTCTGTGAACAAAATCATCAGAAAAAAAAGCTCAATAGATGAGAAAATGGTGATAAGAAAATGTGAAAAAAACAGAGCTCAATGGACACTTACCGTAGATATCTGTGGGACTCCAGCCTTCGTGTAGCTCTCGCCTGAGAACAAACGAGCCTCCTACCATGTTCGTACGCCGATCTTCGTGAGGGTTTGTGAGTGTGTGCAGTGTTGAGGTGAAGACGATGGTGTAACTGGTTAACTGAGTTTAACTCGGTTTATTGAAGAGGAAGAGTTAATTTGGTTAAAATTTGAGGGAAAACTTTTAATACCCAAATTACCCCTGACCCTAACGGAGCATTTTGACGTCGTCAGGTGTCAGGGACGATTTCTAGAGCAAAATCGAAACCCTAGGGATGTAAACTTGAATTATGAAATCATAGGGACCTCTTTCAAAAAAATCAATAAACGTCAGGGACCAAAATTGGAGTTTACTCTTATTATTATTAGTTACTATTCTACTTTAATTTATTAAAAAAATTTATAATAATAGAAAATTGCAGATAAATGACGAACTAATTACATAATCAATGAACACCCATGGATATAAAAAGAAAAAGTTACTTTTTGTCGAGTAGGTCAAACAACCTATAAAAAGTTTTTATCATAGTAACAGACAACAAACTGTTTCATCGTTTAAAATTGTTGACGAAAACCCGAAAATCCCTTTAAACTTGTCATGTCATATTTCAAACAACACCATTGTTTGTTCACATATCCCCAATAATGCTACTTTATAATTGAATAAATAATTACAAAATATAACATGTACAATCAAAATGATGAAAAGAAGAAATTAAAATTCAAGATGCTTGAAGTGATATCTTTTATACGAAATAAGTCATCGATGGTAATTTCCGTGACTTGAGAATGAACATTTTTACATACGCACGTATGTAGCTCACATTGATAGTTGAATTTCAAGGCATTATTTTGCCTCCATTCTCAGGGGCATCATTTACTTTTTGTTTTATTCAAAAGACGGTCACACATATTAACCGTTAAAAATAACCGAAATCAGTAAATAGATATACAGTTGTTGTTCATGTTCGTCATTCATAATAATAATAATAATTATTATTATTATAAAAAATCAATTAACAAGAGTGAGTTGATTGATTTGTTGGAATAAATTTTGAAGATTTGCTTTGCTGTTTTTTCAACCTGAATATGTTGAATTGTTGACTAATTGTTATGGAATGGTTGCTACTGTTTCAATTTGAATATGCTTTGCTGCTATTTCAATTTGAATATGTTGAAATATGCTTTGGTGTTGTTTCGATATGAATTGTTTACTATTGATATGGAATTGTTTTGATGATAAGGAATTTGAAGACTTGAAAGTTGAAATGATGAAATTTGTAATGGAATTTGATGACTTATTACGATTGAATATTTATTGCTGTTGTTTCAATTCGGTTGTTGGATCAGGACCGGGTCAGGGGAACGGGTCTGGACAAAAGACGGGGTTTGACCATAACTTTGACTGGGGATAGGATACTAATCCCCGTACCCGTCGGGGATTGTAAAACCCTCCCCGCCCCTGTTGCCATGTCTAAAGAGGCTAAGGCTAAGGCTAAGGTTATGAAGAAGAGGAGGCTAAGGTTATAAGCTAGCGTACACGTTTGGATGACCATAAGCTAGCTTATTGAAACGCTACTCAAAGTAGCGTTTTGAAAAGCTAGCTTATCAGCTACAAGCTAGCTTATAAGCTAGTTTGCCAAACAAAGCCTAAGGCTATGTTTGGTAAACTAGCTTATAAGCTAGCTTTTCAAAACGCTACTATGGGTAGTTTTTCAATAAGCTAGCTTATAAGTTAGTTTATGGTCATCCAAACATGTACAAAAAAAAACTAGCTTATAAGCTAGCTTTTTTGGCCAAACAATGCTTAAGTAGGTGAAAAGGCTAGACGGGTACATATTGCTTTAAAACGATAAAAAGATATATGAAAAAAAATGATAAAACAAAATATTATATCTCCAAGAATTATCTGATAAATATTTTAGGGAAATTAATTAAAATGCCCGTATTTGAACATCGTATTACCGAAATGCCCCAAATCTCGTCGAGTTTGCCAAAATACCCCATATGTCCGGGATCCGTGGCCGGGATGAGGCTCGATCCCGGGGTTAAAGTGGTTCGGCTATGTCCAGGATGAGGCCGGGATTCCCGGGGTTATGGGCCGGGATTCCCGGGGTTAGGGGCCGGGTTTCCCGGGGTTAGGGGCCGGGTTTCCCGGGGTTAATGGCCGGGTTTCCTGGGGTTGTCATGGCCGGGATTTTTAGGGTTTGAGAAAAAAATTAGGGTTTCAGGTGGGAACTATCATTTTATGTGTTTTCATTGTTTTTCACGTGTTTGTTGCCTGATTTCAATTGTTTTTCCACGTTTTTTTCCATTATTCGTAAAATAAATATATACTTGTCATCGAATGTACGATTCAATTTCATCGTTGGCTATAAATTTTTCCTATAAGAGTCAGTATAATTCAAGGTAAATACGTTCATCATCACATCCATTCCATTTTTCTTTCTTCCTTCATAGTTCATACTATTGAAAAAATGAGTTCACCTGTTGTAAAAGCTAAGCTCTATTTATGTTTCAATGGTCAGTGGGTTCAAAACAACAATGAGTGGGATTATATTGGGTACACAAAGCGTGGTGTACAGATTCCAGTAATCTATACATATAAGAGGTTTCTTCGTTACGCCATGGAAAAATGTGGAATCGAAGATTCTGATACTTGCAAGTTGGTGTTCAAACGTGCAGATCGCTCACTAGTGGAGCTAAACAACGACGAAGTGATACTTGGTTTTATGCAAATTGCAGTCGATTATGAAAGACCTCTAAAAGTCTTTGTGTATGACGCAACATTGATGTGCGACGAAGGTGATGACGAAGATGATGTCGAAGGTGATGACGAAATCCACGTCGGTGGTAGTCAAAATGAGCCTGATCATCAATTCCAGGCATCATACGACACCACACTTTATGCTGATCATTCATATCATCCTAACGACTCTTATCCCGATGTTGTTCCGGAGACGCAACTAGAAGAAGAACAACAAGTAGAAGAAGTTGAAGAAGAAGAAGACGAAGAAAGACGGTTTTCTGGAGTTGCTCATGACGAAACCCATGTTTTCACAACGGGTATATCTGATCTAGACAGATCAGATACCGATACTGATGAGGACGAAGAAGAAGAGACATATACCCCTAGCAATAAATCACTTGGTGAGTTAAACGATTATTTTGATATGCCTCCTTCCCTTCCAAACCGGGAGACCAATATACCACCCTACCAACCTGTACCTTACAATCGCGGTACAAGTATACATGAAGGACAGCTATTTGATACGAAGGAGCAAATGTCCATACAGCTCGGAATTAAGTTCTTGGAAGAGGGTTTCGTGTTTAGAACGGAGAAATCCGACAAAAGCAGATATGTGGCTGTCTGTGAGCAAACAAATTGTAAGTGGCGTATGTCGGCGAAGTCCGTGGGCCCTAAAGGATGGATGTTTGTCGTTAGGAAGTTGAACGATGTACACACTTGTTCGAGGACGCAACTGAATTCCAGACACCGGCAGGCCAACAAAAGGACTTTGGGCCACATATTGAAAGGTAAGTTTATTGACGCTAGCAGGTCATTTCGGCCGAATGACATCGTCGACGATATCAACCAGCAGTACGGACTCAACATTGGTTACCACCAAGGATGGCGCGCGCGATGCAAGGCCCTACTAATGGTGAGAGGCACACCTGAGGAGTCGTACGAACGACTCCCTATGTACTTATATAATTTGGAACTGAAGAATCCGGGTACATGCACCAGAATAAGGACAGATTCGCACGGACGTTTTGAGTTGTGTTTCGCTGCTCTTGGATGTGCGGTATGTATATCAACACGACATATATTTAGATATTATAAATTATAATATTTACAAATTTGCTCCACCTACGTTATTTGCAGATCCGCACGTTTTTGGCAAACCTGCGTCCTGTCATCGTAATAGACGCGACCCATTTAAAGGGACCTTACCTAGGTATGATGTTCTTGGCGGTTGCCATGGACGGAAATAACAACATCGTGCCCTTGGCTTTCGGAGTAGGCAAGTCCGAGACGGGGGAGGAGTGGGGTTGGTTTCTGTCCAGGTTGAGAGAATGTATCGGAGTCCCGGAAGGGTTGGTGTTTATGTCGGACAGGTCTCCTTCAATAAGTGCCGCAATTTCTGCGGTGTACCCATCGACCCCTCATGCCCTATGTTGTCGACATTTGGAGATGAACGTGAGAAGTGCGGACAGGCGTATTACTACAAACCGCTCGACCTACTGGAAGGCATGCAAAGCATATACGGTTACGGAGTTTGATCGGTACATGGATGCACTACGATATGAAGTAGATCGTGGAGCACAAGTTATGGACGCTGCTGGTAAGGAGAGGTGGTCAAGGGCCCATTTTCCTGCACATCGGTATAATATAATGACCTCTAATAGTGCCGAGTCGGTGAATGCACTGTCCCGTTTTGCTCGTAGGTTACCGATTGTCGGGCTTATGGAGTACTTCCGAAATTTTCAACAAGAGTGGTACCTACTTCGACGACAAAAGGGAGGTTGATAAACTATGAAATCTTGAACTTATATGTTATTTGGTTTTCTTTTGTTATTTATAAATCGTAGCATAATTAACACACACATGTTTGTAGGTGAAATTTGTAATCATCTTACACCAATGGCGGAGGCAAAGATTCTCAAAAGGGCAGGAAAATCTGCGCAATGGAGGGTTAGAGGGATTGGATATGATAGGTTCGATGTTCGGGATACCAGTGGACACGCCATTGTCGATATGCTTAACCGTGTTTGTGAATGTAAGCAATGGCAATATTCTGGGTTACCATGCGGTCATGCCATCGCAGCTGCAAGGTCGGTGAGTCGTAGAGATTGCAGCGATCTAGCTCTAGGTTACTTCACGTCCCATACTTACCAGTCAACATATCAGGAAGTAATCAATCCGGTTGGACCCCCTCAGTCATGGGTTTTGCCGCACGTGCCCCTTCCTCCATGCTATCCACCGTTAATAACCAAGAGACGTGCGGGGAGGCCAAGCAAGAACGATCGGCGTCCATCTCGAGGTGAGGATCCGATACAGAGAACGTGTACTAGGTGTGGAGCAGTAGGACACACTCGTGGTGAATGTCCAACTCCTGCCCCTTCAACCGTTCCCAGGAGCAGAGCTACAAGTAGCCAAAGATTTCGCTCTCAGGGGCCATCGAGCCTAGAACCACATGGAACCCTAAGGCATGATAGCATTGACCTTAACATAGACTTCCCTTGATTGTAACGACCTCATCTTGTAGCTTATTTCTCTCTTTATTTTTGTGCAAGTAGTTAACAAGTAATTTATTTTAGTGTGAAGTGATATGATATTTATGTTCATTGTTGATTTTATCCACCTTTTCGTGGTTGTGGAATTATATTGTGTAAAAACAAGTTAAACATTAAAGCATCCTTTTATTAAAGCATCGATAAAGTAAACATTAATAAAAAAAACATTAATAAAGAAACGAAAACATTAGGCCATCGTTACGGGCAGATTAACCACCCTTTGAGAAACCTACTACGGGTAGATTTCTCGGATGCTCTTGACCCAGCCAGCCTTTGCCTTCATCTGCTCCTCCATGCCGGTGTAGTTTTCTTTGATTTCTACCAATTCATCTTCTAATTTTTTAATCTCCTTTTGCTTCACCCTGACATCGCGCTTCATCATCTCCAACAACTCCTTCTGCTCCGAAATAATGGCCTCCTTCTCTTTCTGCAATTCCATGTTGCGCAGCCAGTTCCTGCCGATATGTCGTATCTCCGCATTTGCCTCATCACATGAGTCTTTCAACTTTGTAGGCAGTACTTGAGACATTAGTAGACTCAGTCCCTGGTTAGATTGATACCTAGGTGGGGATTGTCCCCCATGAGCATTGTAGTATGCCTCTCGTGCAAAATCATACTGCTCCCACTCCTGAGGCGTAATTGGTTCATCATAAGCACTCATCCCAAATTGCGCCCATTCCTCCGTTGTGTCTGGTACTCCCCAGTCAACCCTCGTAGCTCCATCATTTAATTGTTCGATGTAGGCGGAGCGTGAAGTGCCTGCCCCATTCACTGACCTTCTCCCCCTTCCACGTGAACCTCCAGCCATTAAGTTATGAAATTGTAGATAATGTTTGTAAATGACAAAGAGAGTACAAACGATAGATAGCAAGTTGTGAATTACTACTTCACCGGAGCATCTACTTATAGTCCATGTGAATATAGGTTTGTGCACAATGGTCAAACGATGCCTCTGCAAAGCCTGAATTGATTCTTCTGCAAAGCCTGAATTGATTCCTCTGCAAAGCCTGAATTGATTCTTCTGCAAAGCCTGAATTGATGCCTCTGCAAAGCCTGAATTGATTCTTCTGCAAAGCCTGAATTGTTTTTTTAACAATTGCTCCATGTGGCTATAAATACCCGTGTTATAGCAGACTGTGAAATTCACAAAAACCACACACCATTTTCATATCATAAGTCTCCCCTTTCACCAAACACATGGCTGGAAATGCATCATCTTCAAACCCACCATCTTCACAAATAATGCCCTCGAGACTGAAAAAAGTGATAGAGAAAAGTGAAGCGGAGATTGAGCAACTTACTCAAGAGTGGAGGGAAATGATGGCGAAGAAGGACGAACACTTGAGAAGGATCGACGTGGACAAGAAGGAGGTAAAAAGGTTGAAAAGGGAGATCAAGGAGAAAGAAGACCGTATTCGCTACGACAATGAACAAGTCAACAAGATTATGCAAGACTTCGCAACACTGCAAGCGCAGGTAACAGAGAAACAAACTTGGATTGATAAATGTAAAACACTATATCCTTAGATGGTGTTTGTGTTTTTAGTTTCGTGTTTGTAGTTTCCTCTGTTGGTAGTTTGTACCAGGAGTTTATGTGTTGTCGTTTTGTACTTGTACTTTCAATGCTTTTGTTTCATTAATAAAATCGCCTAACGTATTTTGTGGGATTATGCGTTTATATTTTCTAAGTTCGTTTAGTTCACCAAACACGAAAAATCCAAGAAAAACAATATTAATATATATAAAAATGTTATTACATACATAAAAAAACACCAAAAACAATCTACTCGTCTAAGTAGGAAGGGACAACGCATATAAGGTCTCCGCCATGTAACGCCGCCATTCATTGGCCACAGATTCAGTTGCATCTGGTGCAACTGCTGGGTGCATTCCTTCAACAAACTTGGATAAATTACGACACACCCAGACACCGCAATCCCCAAACACCCCTGACTGTTGTGGTGCATCATTTTCATACTGATGCTTTAATTTCTTGCTGGCATTTATACGACCTGTCGTGTCGTATATCTTCTTTAACAACTTTGGCAATTGTTTTTTGAAGATCTTAAGGCGGTCTTCCAAAGGCATGGTGTACTTGGAAGCTCGTAAGCTGTCATATATGACCATCGTCATTTCCTTAAGGCACAGAACTCCAAGCACCCAATGTTTGTCGCTAATGCAGATTGGGATGAATACCTGAGATTTTACAGTAACACACAAATAGTTAGTAACCAAAAAGTTAAACAAAAATTATGTAAATCGATTTCCATACCTTCTCGATGTCCCTCCAATGTGGATGGTTTGGCGTCATTCCATTGCAAGTTTCGTATACGGACTTGTATCCTTGCTCCGGCAGGGTGAGCCACTCAAAAAAGTTGCTGTCCATCACCGCCCATGACGCATGTGGAGAGCGGGACTCTAGGATCATCTTGACCCAAGCGTCGATGTGCTATACACAAAATAGAGATTGTTAGAGCTGTAACTAAAAATGTAATTGTTTATATGACTATATTTAAATACTAACCAAATCCTCCAAATCACCGTTACAGCCTACAGCAAGCAGTTTCCTAAAAAAACCGGTATCCATTTCAAGGTCGCCATAAAATGGACAACGCAGGTTGGGGAGCTGATCGTGGATACATTGGTGAACGATCTGTTTTGCCGAAACGTGCGTCGACTGTCCCGTTGGAGTCATCGTAGTGGACCCCCCAGCCTTGCCCTTACCCTTTTCCTTCATCCTTGGCTTGGTCTTTCTCGGAGGGGCCGGTGTGGTTGAAGGTTGTTGGGTATATGGGGAACGTAAGTTTGGTCCTACTACAACGTTCCGTCTCCCCCTCCCAAGTGCTACGACCTCCGCCTGGTCAAGCATTGGAGCATCATCCTCGAAGTGATGCTCAATGATGTCACTACCCATAGGAGTGCTTTGTCGCATCGAACCCATCGAACCAGGGATGGAAGGTCCGAAAAAATCATCCATCATATCGGTAAGGGGGGACCTACCCTGATCGAAGTGTGCTGGCGGTGTCACGAACGACGGCCCCGGTACATTGTAGCTCGGCATCATTTGAGGTCTGTAACAATCCGTCTCCGGCATCCGAAACTGGGTGCATAGATTATAAGAAATTTTTATATTAATAACGAAAACAGAACAATAATGTAAACTCGAATGACTTACATCTTGCGGCAATGATGTGGTTGCCTGCGTCTGTCCGTAACCAGCCGACGTGTGTCCCCACCAACCCGAAGTCTGTCCGTAACCAGGGGACGTGTGTCCGTACCCAGGGGACGTGTGTCCGTACCCAGGGGACGTGTAGGTCGGCGCTGAGTTCGTTGCCAACTAATACAAGTATTAAACGTCATATCAATATACAAACCAATATACAAGTATGGAACGTAATATCCTCAAATTAAGTTAAACACTAACCTGAGTGTGGCGAAGGTGTGCGGTGAGGGCCTCGAGATCTCTTAGGCGTGTCTCGACGGACCCGTGGACGTAATCGTGCAGCGCATCATAGCGTACCCACCTGTGTTGGTACGGGTCGGGAGGCGGCGCTCCATGATGGGAGGAGCTAGGGGGAGCCTGATATCCCGTGCCATCATCGTCATCCTCATAATCATCGTCATCTTCATCATCATCGTCCTCATCGTCCTCATCGTCCTCATCGTCCTCATCGTGATCAAGATCTCTTCGTCGGGACCTCTTCGTCGGTCGCCTGGCCTCCTCTCTTTCCAAATAGGCGACGCTGGATAGATACCAACGACTCTGTTGTTCGGCATCCGTAGGAGTGAGGCGCTCGAGAGCCGGATACCTCACCTAAATATATTGTAAAAACATATAAGATTTAATATGCATGACTAAATTAAACAATTAATTGTTCACTTTCTAAAATTAGAAACATAGTCAGAGAGCGTACGTCTGAAACTGAGTTGAAGATTGCAATGCATGATTTCTTATTTAGTACAATGTCTCGGTCCCATCGAGTTCCCCTAATGGCTCTGTCGGTGCGCTTGGTGAAATGGTGACGGCAGACAGGAAACATCTCCAAGATCCATACCTGAAATTACACAACATAGATTAGTATGTTAAAAAAAAAGATGACTTAATATTTAAGTTATAATACTTATCTAACCTTCAGAGCGTGTGCGAACCCACTCAACGTACTCTTGCTGATGTGCTTGTTCTTTTGTGTATGGCGTCTGGCGGTGGCTAAGTGTAAAGAGTTGTATGTGTGGGTCCAGATATGGCTACCCCACGGGTAGCTGTCAAATGTCATAAGGTCATCGACGGCCCTAAGGACAGTGTCAGAAACCAGCTGGTTTAGCTCACGACCCATAAACATGACTTCCACCATCACTACCAAGCAAACACGCACAACATCCTCATCGGATAGGTACTGCATGCCGCCTCTCATCGTCTGGACGACGGTTTTCACCTTCAAATGATCGGGGGCGTGATCAGGCCAAAGCCTCCTAACGAATGACCCTTCCGATATGGCAGGTAGGGAGGGTGTTGGGCCGAAAAGGAGTCCTGTTATAAGACAAAACTCAAGACGACCAAAGCGCATGTGTTTCCCAAGGACTTTGAAATACATTTCCTCCGAAGCCGCATTGAGGACGTCGACCTCAAACTGTAGAAACATGTACACTAGGAGGGGGTCCTGTGCAGTATTTGTAAGCTCCAGCCATGGACCAAAAGGCGTTCGTCCAAATATTTGGTGTAAATTTTGTGCCCGTTCAGGTGGACACGCTGCAAAAATATCTCTAATTTCCTTGGCAAAGCCAAGGCGTGATTTGAAAGACAGATCGACGTAATGAAAATCCTCCTACATAGTAACGAATAAAAGACAACGACTTATGGTTATAGTTAATATTTATGGTTTTTTACAGAGTTAAGGAGGCCTAAGTTTTGTTGATTTCGTCTAGTGAGAGAGTTTAGAAAAGAAGCCACTCAATCTATTGGACTTCCAGGTAGTAGGGGAATCACGTGGATTGCTTAAATCCCTACAAACCTTAGGGCTATTTACACCCGTTTGACAAAATCCAAATCGATATGTTTTGAATTTACCAAGGTTAAGGGGACTAAATTGTAAAAAACCAAAGTCTAGGAGCCTAAGTTGTAATAAACCAAAGCCTAGGGGCCTAAGTTGTAAGTTTATCAAAGTTAAGGGGCCTATGCCATCTCTAAAAATATTTATAAAAAAAACACAACACTCTAAAAAAACGTAACACTCTAACATCTTATTAACGCAATCTCTAAAATTAACACAGTCTCCAAAAAACATGCCATCTCTAAAATATTTATAAAAAAAAAACACAACACTCTAAAAAAACGTAACACTCTAACATGTTATTAACGCAATCTCTAAAATTAACCCAATCTCCAAAAAACATGCCATCTCTAAAATATTTATAAAAAAAAAACACAACACTCTAAAAAAACGTAACACTCTAACATGTTATTAACGCAATCTCTAAAATTAACCCAGTCTCCAAAAAACATGCCATCTCTAAAATATTTATAAAAAAAACACAACACTCTAAAAAAACGTAACACTCTAACATGTTATTAACGCAATCTCTAAAATTAACCCAATCTCCAAAAAACATGTCATCTCTAAAATATTTATAAAAAAAAAACACAACACTCTAAAAAAACGTAACACTCTAACATGTTATTAACGCAATCTCTAAAATTAACACAGTCTCCAAAAAACATGCCATCTCTAAAATATTTATAAAAAAAAAAACACAACACTCTAAAAAAACGTAACACTCTAACATGTTATTAACGCAATCTCTAAAATTAACCCAGTCTCCAAAAAACATGCCATCTCTAAAATATTTATAAAAAAACGTAACACTCTAACATGTTATTAACGCAATCTCTAAAATTAACCCAATCTCCAAAAAACATGTCATCTCTAAAATATTTATAAAAAAAAAACACAACACTCTAAAAAAACGTAACACTCTAACATCTTATTAACGCAATCTCTAAAATTAACACAGTCTCCAAAAAACATGCCATCTCTAAAATATTTATAAAAAAAAAACACAACACTCTAAAAAAACGTAACACTCTAACATGTTATTAACGCAATCTCTAAAATTAACCCAATCTCCAAAAAACATGTCATCTCTAAAATAAACTCAATCTCCAAAAAACATGTCATCTCTAAAATATTTATAAAAAATAACATATTATCCGACGTAAACATAACACATAATCTCATATATAAAAGCATAATCGAACATATAGTCTAACAAACATACAATAAATATTTTAGAAAATATAAAACTACAATAGGGTTAAGAAAACTTACAGAAGTAAGTAGACGAGACATATCCGAGCGTGATATACACGATTGCAATGAGAGAGTTAGAAATGAGGGAGAGAGTTAGAATGTTGTGTGGGGTGTCAAATGGTCCCCCTCTCCCTTTTATAATCGAACCCAACACTTATAACCCTAATTCCTTTTAATCCAAACCGTTCAATACCATCGATCACCACATACCCACTTTTCCCGGCCACCAACCCCGGGATTCCCGGCCATAAACCCGGGTTTCCCGGCCACGCGACCTAACCCGGGATTCCCGGCCTCGTTTCCCGTAGATAAGGGGTATTTTGGCAAATTCGACGAGATTTGGGGCATTTCGGTAATACGATGTTCAAATACGGGCATTTTAATTAATTTCCCAATATTTTATTGCTGGTTTTTGAAGTGAAAATGTAACAAATTGAATCTGGGACAAGATAAATGAAAACTGCTCCCACGTGTACATGGACATTTGTTTTATTTTCTTCATATTTAATATCAAAAATATATATTATCTTATGCAAAATATATTATAATTTTATAATTTTAACTAAACAAGTTTAATATTGAATGTAAGTTTTAATTTATTTATAATAACTAGAAGCGTACTCGCACAATGCAGCGAGATACATCACAATTTTAATGTTTCATTTTATTTTGTTGTTGATTTACAGTACGATTTTGGATGGTTTTGAGAAATTGATAATTTTTTTTTATAAATTTGTTTAATTTAGGCTTAATAATATAATGTTTTTTATATAAAAAATTAAGTATTTTGTTAGAATTCAATGATTATCTTATATATTTTAATGACATATAGAAAAAATAACCAATTATATATTTAATAATATAATTAAAACAAAATTATAGTAATATAATATATTAATTAATAGCGATACATGTAAAGATCTGTATAAAAAGAAGACCCTGCACATACCAAATTGGTGGGTGTTAGAAGCCTGCAGTAGTAATATATATATATATATATATATATATATTGTGCTTTGATACTTGTAAATTAAGAGATTTTTAAAATCTTGCATAAAATGATGATACTTTATGTCTAATAACTTGTATTTAAGAGTTTTTTTATCCGTGTTTTATAATATAGTATAGATATAGATATAGATTACGAATGTGGACAAATTGGTCCTTCTTTTGATTTAGAGTAAACTACGATTTTCGTCCCTGTGGTTTAATGTTTATAACGATTTTCGTCTTTGGTCTTTCAAAACTACTTTTTTAGTCCCTATGGTTTCTATTTACTTTCAATTTCATCCCTCCATCCAATTTTATTTAAAATTAAATGTTAATTCTTTTA
This sequence comes from Arctium minus, assembly GCA_954870635.1. NCBI lineage: Eukaryota > Viridiplantae > Streptophyta > Magnoliopsida > Asterales > Asteraceae > Arctium > Arctium minus. Next base: position 2,344,645 of record OX941080.1, on the reverse strand, counting down.
AAAAATTGAATAAGCAATTTACATATTTGATCCTTATGGTATATAAAATTTTATATTTTTATCATAGTTTACATTTTTTTACTTTTTCTTTATTTATTGTATTTCATCAAAACATTTATTTTTCTATTAATTATATTGTATATTTTCGCAATTATTATAACTTTAATTATAAAAATAATCAAATAATTTCGTTAAAAATACTGATAAATACATGATATTTTTTTCAAAGCTTTATGTTTAAATCACTTAAAATTAATATTTTATATCTGTTGATTTATTAAAGTTTTTTATTTATTTTAAATTATCATTAGAAAAAATTTAATAAAATTCGAGAAAAAAATAGTTTTATTTTATAACAAACGGTTGTTTATTGTTAAATTCATTGTACTCCTACTATTCCATATTTTCATTAAACTTTATTTTTATTAATTAATCAAATTTGTTTAATATTTAAAATAAACACACACACACACATATATATATGTATATATATATATACATCAATGTTCTAAATAACATGAGATTTAAGCCTTGTGTTTGACGTTACGTTAATTTTGTGGCATGTCATGGCTTATTGCATGATTTTTGTAACACCATATTGAAATCTTCTTATCCTTTTATTGTCTTATTATTTGTTTTTAATATATAACCTAATTTAAAATGGCGTGTGTGTGTGTTTATGTGTGTGTATGTTTTATTTAAATACTAAACAAACTTGATTAATTAATAGAAAATAAAGATTAAATGAAAATTTAGAATAGTGGGAATAAATTGCATTTAGCAAAAAACAATCGGTTGTTATAAAATAATACTATTTTTTCTCGAATTTTATTAAACTTTTTTCGATGGTAATTTAAAATAAATAAAAAACTTTATTAAATCAATAGATATAAAATATTAATTTTAAGTGATTTAAACCTAGTAGTTTAAAAAAAATATCATGTATTTATCAGTATTTTTAACGAAATTATTTGATTCTTTTTATAATTAAAGTTATAATAATTATGAAAATATACAATATAATTAATAGAAAAATAAATGTATTGATGAAATATAATAAATAAAGAAAAAGTAAAAAAAATGTAAACTAGGATAAAAATGTAAAAATTTATATACCATAAGGACCAAATATGTAATTTCCTTATTCCATTTTTAAATGAATTAACATTTAATTTTAATAAAATTGGATAGAGGGACGAAAATGGAAGCAAATAGAAACCACAGGAACTAAAAAAGCAGTTTTAAAAGACCAGGGACGAAAAACGTTATAAACATCAAACCACAGGGACGAAAATCGTAGTTTACTCTTTGATTTACATTCGTAGGGGAAGGTTCTTTTTCCTTGTTTACATGATGTTATCTACAATTACAAACAAAAAAAAAAAAAGGAAAGAAGAAGAAGAACAATAAAGTCGGTTGCTCAGTATCATTGATGTTTTTTTTTTTGGAAAGGGTATTCGGGGCCTATGGCCCAGACTAATCTCTGGCAATTAGGGTCTTTGACTCAGCTGCTAAAGCGTGCAACCCTGAGTTTATCCACAGTCACCACAAGTGCTGCTAGTGGGGCTCGAACCCGGGTTGAGCGCTATGAACTCCCCAAGCCTTTACCACCACACCACAACCCTTGTGGTTATCATTGATGTTCTTGGACGCATTCAAATAATTGTCAGAACGCATTGTCGTGTCCTTACTTGTATTTGGTGGTAGCGTATTCATCTTCAACCAAGCAAATCATGTGTTCGATATGTTAATTCACATAAGAAACTCAAAATCGTGCAAGTATTTGTGTGTTCGATCTTTTACTTGGTGGTCCTTGCTTGTATTTGGTTGTATCGTATTCATCTTTGATTTGTTGTGTTGTGGAGATGGTTGGTGGTGGTGTTAACGGTGGGTGGTGGGTGATGGGTGGTGGTGGCGGTGGTCAGTGAATAGTGGATGGTGATAAAATATAAAATAAAGAAAATATTAATAATACATGTAAATGCTACGTCATTGCCATATCAAGATCGAGATCCTAGACGTACGATAGGACATATCACATATAGTATATATTTGAGAGGTGGTTGATACTTAGCAGAGGGAGTCCAACAAAAAATCACTTATGATTTTTTTTAATACAATATTAATTAGAGTAAACTCTAATTTTGGTCCCTGAGGTTTAGTAAAAGGTCTAAAAATAGGACTTGAACTTTGATAAGTCTAGAAACCGTCCTTATTGTTTTCATTTTGCTTTGAAAGTAGTCCCTGACCACTAACTTTGTTAAAAAAACCGGTTAGAGAAAAGGGTATTTCTGTCTTTTCATCAAATTCCATAGTTTTCGATTAAAAGATAATATAAAACAATATTTTATTTATGTGTTGTGTTTTATTATATAATAACATTTCTCTTCCTCTCTACCCTCGCACCGTGACACAATCGGTGCCCCAGTCCCCCGCCGGAGTCCATTCTCCGACACCATTTTTTTCCTCCGGCACCTATAAATGGAAATCAATTTTCACCATCTTCGTCTCTCGTGAGTCCGTGACCAATACCCACCTGTAAAATGATGACCATTGATCAAAACCCACCTGCAAAATAGTGATGTAGCAGGTGAACCACATCTGAGTTTTGAAAACAAATATGAGTTTTGAAGCCCATCTTCGTGCATCTATGTGAATTAAGGGTGAGAAAGAGAAGAGACAGAGGATTCATCATTTTTTGAAGCAACAAAGATTCATCGTCTGGTGGCATCTATTTATGGGTAAACGTCGATGATTAGGAGGGGTGGGAATTCGGTGTTTCTGTGGGGGTTATCTTCCAGTGGGAATTCTGGTGGAAGAACTAACGGAGAAGAAGGGGTAAGAGAAGAGAGAGAGAGACACGATTGGTTTCAGGGACAACTTCTTGATTTTTTAAAAGAATAGTATGCATATTTTTTAAAAGAAAATTTGGTAAAAAGAAATGAATATTATGTATGTATATATAACATATATATATATATATTAATATATTATATAAATAATATAATACTATATTTTTAAATTTTTTAAAAGAAAACTAGGAAATAAAGTAAAAAGACTAAATTGCCCCTCACTCTAACAGAGATTTTTAACAGGGTTACTAACCAAGGACCACTTTCAGAGTAAAATGCAAACGATAAGGACGATTTGTAGACTTACCAAAGTTTAGATCCCACTTTCAAACTTTTTACTAAACCTCATGGACCAAATTCAGAGTTTACTCTATTAATTATATAAACAAATTTAATTGATTATAATTATATAACGGGTTGGACGGACCTGTCCATATTTCTTTTTTTATTGTCCGAGCCCGCGCGTTAACTTGAACAGTCCCACCCAAGCCCGCTCATATTTTCTAAAATGGTTGTCCAATCCTGTTTTTCTAACAGGCTGGGCGGGTCGGGTCTAACGGGTCGTACCGCCCATGAACAGGTTAATCTAGAGGGATGAAAATTCATTCTCATTTTTATTCTCTCTTATTTTCATTTTCATTTCACTACTTGAACCAAACAACCCTTGAATATCAGGCCAAAGTGGGCTTAGAACCAAGTTGGTTTGAAGACGGTCTTGTAATTGGGCTCAAATGCAAGCAAACTTTTAATCGGATAATATAACTAAAATAGCACTGTAACCCTACAATAACTGTTTTTTCAAGCTCGTGTACATGTATCAGGGGCATATCCAATGTGTAAGATACGGTGGCACAAGTCACCGCTTCGTTCTTCCGTCATCATGTAAAAAATTGCAATAATAACACTAGTTTGTTTTGGACGGCAATTCTCCAATCCTAGGCATAATTTTGAGTCTTGTTTCAATCAATCAATCATTTTCTTGGTTTTGAACTGTTAATTTCAAGTGTATTATGTTTTTGAAAATTTTGCGACAAAAGACTAAAACACAGGACCTCACATACGAAAAGTAAGGAACTGACCAACAAACCAGTGATGATCTTTTGAAAAATATCCATAGCTTCTTTTCTTATAAACAAATAGTGCCACTACTCGAAAAAGATTTCTACGTCCACCTCTGACATGCAAGATGTTGTACCTCAACTGTTTGAATTACAAAATTACATAATCTTAATATCAGATAACACAAACATTTTCCAATTTTATTAGGCTCAAATAAATACATAGTTAGTAGTTTTTTTAAATAAATTGGTTACGTTATTTATAAGAAAAAGTATGGTCATGTTCATGATTCATGAGCAAATTTAAGTTTAAAGTTAGAGTACGTGTATCTATGGTTATATGTTTTTAACAATCTTTGTCTATTTTTTTAGAAATTCAATGAACCATGTCTCTGTGGTTGCATTTCTACAACGAGTTGGGTCCTTTTTTTTCCCGTCAAAGGGACTCTCTCTTTCTTGAACAAGCACGGCGCTATCAGGACAAAATCCTAGCAGAAGCAGAAAAAGAGGAAGAGAAAGAGGAGCGAACAACCACTATAACATCGTTAGATGAGCTTCAGTTGCGCCCCTTTGTGAACGAGGGTATCGAAAGCCAAAGGAAGTACGACTGAGTTTCAAGACTACGAGACTAAGAGTTGGGACTAGCCGCATGTTATCTTTCTCAGGGTCTGAGCCTGACACCTCTATTATTACATCAAACAACAGTTGAATTGGGATCAAAGAATTAAGGGATTGGATTTGTCCCCATCTGTCTTGTGTTCAACGAAGGAAAGCGCCCTTCCTTCTTCAGCTTGAAAGACATCTCAGGAAAGAGCTACTTCAACTGAAGAAATTTCTTTAGTAGCGAGAACCCTTCCTACTCGAGAATAAGGTCAGGAAGTGAAGCGTTTTTTCAGTTTTTCTTTAAAAATCTAGTAAGTGTTATACGGGGGTGGGGATTCAGACCGATGAGGGACGTAGGAATTGCCCTTAACTGTCCGGATGGCTGAAATAGCTTTCTCGGGAGCCTCTGTGAGGTCGGGGTATTCAATCCCATGATACTCAAGGAGCAGGGCGTTGTATCCCAGGGGTTCTACTAATACATCGTATAGCGGGTCCAGGCTTGAAGTTATACCAAAAATGGAATGGGACAGTCATCCAAAAATGAGAAAATAAGGGTGTCAAGACATCTATATGACCAAGATGACCATCTCATAATTGGATTCGAACCAATATAAAGCTACTTTCCTTTAGTAGATCTGTCATCCCCCTCATTATAGTCCTCCTAGAATCAATAGCCTTTCGTCGGAATACATCCTGTCTTTTCACCTTAGTAGTCCTATGCATAGTCAGTACTATAGCCCCAATCATGGATACTAATAAAATCAGACTAGGAACCAAAAACCAGACGGAATAGTAGGTATAAAGTAAATTGCTTAATGTTTCCAAATTAGTCCAACTTCATACCTTTCCGGCATAAACCATATATCTCAGAGAGGTCGTATTTCTTTGGGTTGGTAGTAATGGAATGCTTTCATTATTTAAAATGAAGAACATTTCCCACCAAAAGATCAGTCCAATAATACCACTCACTGGTAAATAGCGCAATACTTCTTCGTGAATCTCCGCAATTTGAATATGGAACATCATAACAACGAATAAGAATGAAACGACTATAGCTCCTATATGAACTACTGGGAAGATCATAGCGAAAAAGTCGAGACCTAACAAAAGAAGTAACCCTGAAGTGTTGTGAAAGACTGGGATGGGAAACAAAACGGAATGTACCAGTTTTTTTGAACGTACAACTATCAAACCAGAGACCAAAGCAAGGCTTGACAAAACAGAAAGTATCATAATACGTCGTCCTTCCCTGAAATGGAACTTTCATGCTGGAGCAAGAACTAGCATGAAAGTCGATCTATTACAACCAGCGCGGTTGTTCGTATTTCATTTCTTCTTCCAAGCCATTCTTTCTTAGAAAGGCACTCACCGAGTTACTTACGGAATCTAAAATCTTGAGGCTGATTACGACCCCTTTGATGAAAGGTAAGCGCTTTGGCTGGCTACCTATAATATAAAGATCCTTCACTGCACACTTTAGATACATGTTTCCATCCAATCAAAGACGGCGAAGCGCCTCTAATCTAAAGTCCAAAGAGTGCTCTTTGCGCTACTATGCATCCTTACTCATAGTATAGTGCAAGTTAGGTTTGGGTATAGCAGGACTTGAACCTGCGACCATTAGGTTAAAAGCCCAATGCTCTACCAACTGAGCTATACACCCCAAAAAAGATGTAGTAGTACATAAGGATTGGTGCGGAAAATAAAAGAGGGCGACCCTTCTTCATTTGTAACACCCTTAAATCTGAAGATAACAACTTATAAATTTTTTCTAAATACATCAATAAATACTTCGAACTACAACATAAAATTTAGAATTAACTTCAACGCTCACGTTCATCCTATACATACACTATATGAAAAGGACGGGTGTTACTAACCCAATAACAGTTACTAACTCCAACCTATGGAAGACTTCACCGACTACTCACTCTTGAAAGGCTAAAACTCAACTCTTCAAAGCACTGCTAGAATTGAACCCCCGAAAGGAACCTGATGCACATGCCGAGAAATAAAAAGGTTAGACTTAACGCCTAGTGAGCTCAAGAGTTTTAACATGAATGAACAAATCTTTAAAAGATAGGAAATCAGTTGTAAAGCAAGATCCTTCGAAATATTGTACTTCAAAATGGAAACGACACATTTTCCAATAATATACACTTTTAAAGACAATACTTCCCAAACATGCATTTCTTATAAAACGATGCAACCCGTAACTCACCCAAAACGGGGTCATAGTTCGATACTCAAATGTGCTAAAATGTAAATAGTACTTCATATCCCAAAACACCCCAAAACACGGGTAGGACATAATACTCGACCCTTAAATAACGGAACCCACCGCTAAGGGAAACCTGTTATACACATCATTTGAGAAAAAGTGTCAGACTTAAAGCCTGGTGAGAACATACAGTTTATAAAGTTCAAAATCAGAGATATAGACGTCAGTAACATAAGGAATTCTTTTCATAAAGGTTTAGTTTATAAAGATAACATTTCGCCACCACCGGGCCTTTTCGGTCCAAAACTCATTAAACGATGACAAAATGGACCATTTTACCAAGGATTGTGGTGCAACACAAAGTAGACCACCAAATCCGAGTTATGAGCTAAATACATGGAACCATGGCCATGAACTCTTCAGTCCGTACTACGATGTGAGGGAGGGCCCCCAAGAAACCATGTCATACTCGTTCATTAGACTACATCTGAACCATGGCTAGGATCGGGTCTCACATAACCGTACCTAAGTTGCCCCCGAGGATCAAATGTAGCTAACTACAACGGAAGGGGCATATCCTTCCCAGCCATTACAACGGAAGGGGCATATCCTTCCCAGCCATAAGTCGACTCGATACCTAGGGATCCACTAGTATAGTCAGAACTTGTCACAATATTTCATGTGACCGATAAAGCTAGATATATAGCTATCAACACATTTATATTTCAAAATGCTATTTTCCAAACCAACTGCTGGTAAGAAAGATAATCATAAAACCAGTTTATATACATTCTTTCAATAAGCCACAAACATGGGCGAGTAAAACATCATTTTACTTCTGATAAGGCGGGACCCGTCATTTTAGTCAAAACTGATCGGGAACCCCGAAAATCACCAAAAACTTCATTTATATCAAAATGTAGAGAACATGAAATCATACCGTAGAAATACTTCGGATTTCGCAAATAAGAGTTTTGACATGTATAATGTTGGTCCCGAAGGTGCTTAACAAGTTTGTAGAAGGGGGGGGGGTTGAATACAAACACAGAAATTAAAGTTTAATAAATTGTTTATTGATAAATCAAAATACAATTTACAAGTTTGTTGCGGAATAAGATTAAGGCAGACTCAATCTAAACAAACTTAAGAAACACTAAGATGGTTGCACAAGAAATTCAGAGAATGGGGGATTTTAGAGAGATAGAAAACAAGGGTTTCTATTATGGAGTTCAAGGATTGAGCACCCCTTCAGATGAAGGGGTGAGATTTCTATTTATACCCTATGCATTAAATGCATGGCAGGGGTACTTTACACGTGGCATTCATAGATTGGCTTTGGGAGTCTTACTTTTGGAGACATGCTTTTGGCCGTTTTATGAATAGTGTAGTTGACAGAGTTGTTGTACGATTTGTGGCAGAGACGTGTCCGTTCTGACACATCGTACTGGTTGTGCAAGGTAAGACAAAAGAAAACTTGAGGCATAAGCTTTGTAATCGTTGATCGCTGAGTATCTCCTCTTCCAGAGATAAAGAAGTTCAGCTATCGCTGAAGCTTTTCCTCAGGCTTCTTCGCGTAAGTAGATTCGTCTGGTCTTCGCTGATATCCGCATCAGGTCATTAGTAGACTCATCTATTGTTCAGTGGCTTCGTCTTTGATTCAGCTATGAACTATGTTGACGCGAGACTTGTCTTCAGGGATTACGTTAACTGTGTTACATGGGAAACTATCAGCGATGACTGAACAGACTCAGTTTGATTGCTGAAAGTGAAACACATACATATTAAATGTTTACAGAAAGGTCATCAGCGATAACTGATCAGACTCAGTCTGATTGCTGATGATGAAACACTAATACATATAATAACGTAATTTTCACTAAGTATAAAAGAGGGTCGTTATCAAATCACTGAGAGAGTTTGGATCAACAATCTCCCCCTATTTGATAATGACAAAGTAACAAAAGAAAATTACTTTGATTCAAAATATAGGAATAAAAAGGACTCATAGAATGCATGTCCCAATTACTATTTTGAGGGATCTTTTACAGTACTGATAGGGTTAAGTACATCACTGCGATTTTCATTTAATTCAGGGATTGAATTACAAGATATGAAAAACATAAGTACAAGTGAGTAACTAACTACTGTAAGTATAACTAACAGATTACAGAGAAGAAAACTAATCTATCAACTATTAAAAGAAGATTTAGGAGGATTGATCATATACTCAGGTATTTCTTCTCCTTTCTGTCTTCGTTCCAAAGATTATTGACTGATAATTTCTTTAATTTCTTCAGCAGCAGGGAAGAAGTCACACCATAAGCATAAGAGATCCTTGAGATGATTCAGAGGACAGATAGGAATCTCAGAGATTCTTTGAAATCTGAGTTCCTCATCATCATCTCTGAAGAATATTCCGTAAGGATTGTCAATTACTTGACCAGCTTGGAAAGGACCACCAGGAGGCAGAGATAAGTCCAGAACTGAAAGATCGGGAGGAGGACCAAACAGTGCATCTCTTGAAAATTTGATAGAAGTTTCATTCCTGATGATGGCGACATCTTCAGAGGAGGAGGACCCAATTTTTCTCTTGAGTTTCAAAGATTTGGGAGGAAGAGGAGATGGCAGCTTTAGTACAGAAACGACTCTATTTATGAGGGCTTCAAGAAGTCCTTCAACGTAGCCTCTGTATGTAGATTTGGATTTCTTCAGCGCATCCCAGAACTCTAACCATTCCGTAAATCCGAAGCTCTCAAGTTTTGATACGTACATTGCTTTTTGGGTTCCATCCTCTCTGGTAATCTCCATGGTCACTGAGAGTTGATCTTTCTTCTTGCGACCAGAGATAGTCACGGCTGATATTGGAAGAAGATCAGAACGATAATCCATCTTTTGTTTGCACCATTCGATAGACTTATCGTTGATCTCTTGTCCTTTGGAGCGTTCCTCTTCAATTTCTTTCAGTAGTGCAGCTTGAACTTCCACAGGTTTGCTTTTCAGCTTTTTGTCCTTGACTTGAGAAGATTGAATCTTTAAAGCGAGTTGGGCATCTCGTTTGCATTCAGCGATCAGCTTCTCAGCTTTGGCAGATTCTTCTCTTTCGGCTTCAGTGAGGAAGTCGAGCTCTGTAGATGTTTGAAGAGGGATTTTCAGCCGTTGACTTTCTAGTTGAGCGATCATTTCAACTCTTTTCTTTACCACTTCCTCTGACCAATGAGATGGTCGAGAGGGCCTTCCTGGATGGACCAGGGAATCTTCTTCTTCTTCTTCATCAATCTCAGCGATAGAGATTGGGATTATTTCTTCAGCGATAGTAGCTGGAATTATTTGTAGTTCAGAACCCTTAAGCAGGGGTGAGAACTGTCTGGATAGAAAAAGAGGGAAAGAAGGGATAAGTGTATTTTTAGAACGAGAGAGATAAAGGCTAGAAAGAAATAGGGGTTTGGAAAGAGTAGGAGAGTGGTACAATTGAAAGACATACCTGAGAAGGATGCTCCCCCTCAGATTGTGATCCAGTCCTCAAGCATTCTTCAGCGATCGGTTGCTTGTCTTTGCTTTGCGAAGGAACACTTGAAGATGTATCACCTCTCACCCCTGTTTTGACAACCTCTTGCGAAGTTGTCCCTGATACGACGTTCGGCTTAGAGAACCACATAGATTGGTCTTCATCGTCGTCGTCGTCATCGGAGGGCTGATCCTTTTCTTGATCATCAAGATCTAGATCATCTTCCTTTTCATCGTCTTCTTCCTCATCCTCTTCAAAGAGAATAGAGTGAATTGATGAGGATTCTTTTGCCTTCTCCCCAGTCTTAGCTTCCCCAGCAGCAGCAATAGAAGTTTCTTCAGTTTTCTCCCCCACTTTGTCATTATCAGCGGTAGGGGATTGTTCCGCTGCTGGAGTAGCTGTTGAAGCTTTTAGCACTTGAACGTCAGCCTCCAGACGCTTAATACGGTCTTCAACCGCAGGGATGTCGCACGTGGCATCATGAATGAATTCCACAGCGATGTTGAGGTTGGTACGATCATCTTCAGTGAAGGAGGGAGGCAGCGCTGGAGATGGTGCATTCACTTTCTGTAGAATTTGCTGAAGAAGGGACGTGCAGAGGTCAACCTTTGAAGAGAGACCCTGAACTTCAGCGGTAAGAGACTCAAATCGCCCTTGAAAGAGTCAAGAGGACTCTCTGAGTTGGACGACTTGTTCTTCAACAGCTGAAAGTTGGGAGTTCTCAGCTTTAGATGAGCAAGTGGCGGTCAACTTCTTCAGCTCCTTACCAGCCTGATTGACGGCGCTGGTGGTTTCATTGATGGTGTTGGTGAGTGCGTCCACCTTTTCTCCCAGACTGTTGACATGCGTGTCAACAGACGCCAAGCTAGGACCTGAAAATAATGTTAGTTCAGATATGGGCTTATTTGGAGAGGGGGGGAGAGAAGTGTTTAGGATTATAGGTGTACCTGACGTATCAAACATTTTGTAGAACTGCATAGATTCCTCAAAAGTTTGATGCTCAGGTCCTATAGGGAAAGAAGAGGTAGCGGGTTCAGAGACCAAATGCGAAGAAAAAGGAAGAGTTTTGGGGATAGAAGTAGGGATGGGGTTAATCTCAGGGAATGAGATAGTAGGTGGAGTTACTGATGATGTGACAGCGAGTGAGATCGCTGACACGGCAGTATGAGTGACTGCTGAAGTTGTGGAGGAAAGACCCACAAATGCATCTAAGGTAGCTTGTTGAGAAGCTCCCTCAGGTATAGTACTAGAGGGTGTACTTTCCTTAGTCTTTTTGGCCTTTTTGGAAGGACCAATCGGACTAGCTGATGGTCGTTGAGAAGTAGTGGTAGCGACAGGGATAGCAGACGAAGGAACCGTCTGCGTGGTCGCTGAAGATGAAGAAGAATGGAGAGAGAGACGAGAGCGAAGGAGAGAGATACTTACCTCGTCGGCGAGTGGCTTGACCTCCAGTGATCGTTGACCTACCCTGGCAAAGGTGCCATCATCTTTGGTGGGATAGGTGTTGGGATAGAGGAACTTGATATACGTACATATGAAACGTACGTACGAGATCTTGGGATCTCGTTCAGGCTTCTCTAATCTCGACCTCAGATCTTCAAAGATTGCTGTGGCGTAGTCAAAGTTTTGACCAGCGATAACGGAGTAGGCCATCTGCAGTTGTGTTTTGCTGTCTTGATCCAGCGAACCACTCTTCCCACTCATGCACTGAATTATGTGCGAGAAGATAAAGTTCAGTTGTGATGGCATCTGAGCTTTTAGGATCTTGGTGAGCTTCTTGTTGGGAATAGAAGATCTTGGTTTGTTTTCCCAACAATAGCCCATTGCGTCCAGGAATGATATCAGCTCATCATCAGTGGGGAGTGCGTCGAACCCACTCTTTGGTTTGTCAGGGAATCTTAAAGATTTCCTGAGGCTAAGAGCGGTCATGCTCCCTGGCCCCAATTCCGTGCTGAACGAGATAGCAGGGACTCGTTCACCTTTTCTGTTGGTAAGTTCAGTTGCATCAGCAGTGAACCAGAACTGCTGGAGTAGAGTCTTGGAGGGCTTAGGATCCACAGTGATCGCGTAAGCTATGCATGACTGCTTGAGAAATTCAGCAGCTTCCACCAGATGTGGGTACTTGTCAGCTTTGAACTCGAGTCTGGCCAAATGATTACATTTAGTAATCTCAACTTCAGTGAGAGCGAATCGTACATGCTTGGAAGCAACGATTGAAGACTGTGTCATTTCTGTTATGGAAAGAGGCATAATAGAAGAAATGATTTAGATTAAAAATAATATGATTACCAGTTTCCATAGAAGAAGGGAAACTGGAAAACTATCAAGTTATTTTTAGGAGAAAAATAGTGTTCTGGGTAGAAAGAATGAAGAACACTTTAAAACCAAAATGTTTTTATTGAAAAACATAAAATCAGAAAGAATGATCTTTAGTTTTTTGAAAAAAAAACGTTTTATAAAATCCATAGAAAACGAGTAGGATTTTAAAAAGAATAAAAAGCATACGAACAAAGCATATAAACATGAAATAAACCTGTGTATCTTGAAGAAAAAGAGTTGCAGATTCAATATTCTGGGTTTACTTGCTTGAGTGTTCTTGAGAGAATGTTTCTTGCTTTGAAAGTTTTGAAAGCGTAAACCGTGTAAAGGAGAGAAGAATTCCTTTTATACGAAGAGAGAGAAGAGAGAGAATGAAGCGGGAAAAGAAAAAGAATCATCATGACATTGACACGTTCCACGAAGTTGATTGGATAGAAGGGCAACGGACGAACGTGTCAAAAAAGGCATGTCGTGGATTGTCGGTTCAAATGACGTCATAGAAGAGAGAGACTGTACATGTCCGTTTTGAAATGATCACTGAAGAAAAGTCAGCGATAGATTTTCCTTTTTAAAAGTATCCCTGATTGTAAAGATAGGGATAGATTTTCCTTTTAAAGGATCACTGACTAGAAATATCAGTGATTAATGTATTTTTCAAAAAGCTTTTAATCATTTGAAGAAAGTTCAGTGATTAAAGTTTATATTTTGAAGAAAAACATCGTTGAGAGAAAGGAGAAAACATACCTGAGAGTCAGAATGTTTATCAGAGAGAATGATGAGGGGGGAACTTTTGATTACTGACACAATACATGAACGCTGAAGAATTATTCTTCGAGGTTCAGCATTCCAACTCACTGATGAGAAAGTTGAACCTTGTCTCATCAAGAGGTTTGGTGAATATATCAGCAAGTTGAAAGTCAGTAGGGATAAAGTGAAGTTCAATATCACCATTCATCACATGATCTCTGATAAAGTGATATCTGATCTCTATGTGTTTTGTCTTTGAATGTAGCACTGGATTATTTGCTATAGCGATAGCACTAGTGCTGTCGCAATATATAGGAATCTTTGACAGCTGAAGGTCATAATCTAATAGTTGATTTCTCATCCACAAGATTTGAGAACAACAGCTTCCAGCGGCTACGTATTCAGCTTCAGCTGTGGAAGTGGACACAGAATTTTGCTTCTTGCTTGTCCAGCTTACCAGCTTTCCTCCCAAGAGTTGACATCCACCAGTGGTACTCTTTCTGTCAAGTTTACAGCCTGCAAAATCACTATCAGAATAACCAGTTAGATCGAACCCTGAGTCTTTAGGATACCAAAGACCGAGGTTAGGAGTTCCTTTCAGATATCTAAAAATTCGCTTTACAACGATCAGATGGGATTCCTTGGGTTCAGATTGATAGCGTGCACATAAACAAGTAGAGTACATGATGTCAGGTCGGCTTGCTGTAAGATACAGCAATGAGCCTATCATTCCTCTATAGGCAGTGACATTAACAGGTTTTCCAGATGGATCCTTGTTAAGTGTCAGCGGTGGTGCCATAGGAGTTTTCATCGCTGAAGTTTGTGTGAGATCAAACTTCTTTAGCATATCTTTAACATACTTACCTTGGCAGATATAAGTACCTTTGTCAGATTGTTTAATTTGAAGACCAAGAAAATATGTCAGCTCACCCATCATACTCATTTTATATTCTTTCTTCATTCTTTCAGCGAAGCGAGTACATAGAGATGGGTTAGTAGAACCAAATATTATGTCATCGACATATATTTGTACAAGAATTATATGACCTTTTATCTTCCTGAAAAATAACGTATTATCAATCTTGCCACGTTCAAAATTTTCAGAGATAAGAAAAGATGAGAGGGTGTCATACCAAGCACGAGGGGCTTGTTTTAGACCATAGAGAGCCTTATCCAATTTATAAACATAATTTGGATGCTTAGGGTCATAGAACCCTGGTGGTTGTTCTACATAAACTTCTTCATTCAGCTTTCCATTCAGGAAAGCTGATTTTACGTTCATTTGATAAACGATGAAGTCTTTATAGACTGCATAAGCTAAGAATAGTCGAATTGCTTCGAGCCTGGCCACAGGGGCAAAGGTTTCATCATAGTCTATGCCTTCCTCTTGTCTGTATCCCCGAGCAACAAGTCGAGCCTTGTTGCGGGTTACAGTTCCATGTTCATCTAACTTGTTTCTAAACACCCATTTGGTGCCTATTACAGTTTTATCAGATGGTCTAGGAACGAGATTCCAAACTTTGTTTCGAGAAAATTCAGTCAGCTCTTCTTGCATAGCGCTGACCCAGTTTGGATCTCTGAGGGCATCATCAGTCTTCTTTGGTTCTATTAAGGAAAGAAAGTTTACAAAGAGACAGATATTACCTGAGCTTCGTCGTGTCTGAATACCTGTATCTGGATCACCGAGAATTTGATCTATTGGGTGATCTCTTGTCCATCGCTGAGCAGGAGCATGATCGCTTAACTCAGAGGTTGGATCAACAATTGGGATGTTTACTGATGAGGACGTTTGAGGTTCATCAGCAATTAACTGTTGAGTAGGTTCACTAGAGAGGTTTCCAGACGAAGGCAGATTTGATGGTGGTAATGTGTTTAGAGGTTCAGCTGAAACCCATGAGGTGGATTCAGCGGTGGGAGGTATGATACTTGGTTCTTCATCAGCAGCTGGAGTTTCAGTGTGCTGATGGTTTGAGAAAGGTTCAGTTTCTCTATAGTGAGAGATCATCCAAGTATTCAGTTCTTCATTGTCAGCGATTGGTTTAGAGTTCGCTGAGCGCGTTTAATCAAACGTGACATGAATGGTTTCTTCTACGGTTTGTCTTCTCTTGTTGAAAATTCTGTAGGCTTTGGAGATGGAGGAATATCCTAAAAATATTCCATCATCGGCTTTTGGGTCGAACTTTCCAAGTTGATCTTTGTTGTTTAAGATAAAGCACTGACAACCAAAGATATGAAGAAAGCTGATAGAAGGCTTCCTTCCAAGAAAGAGTTCATAAGCTGTCTTCCCAAATCGCTTTATTATCAGCGATCTGTTTTGAGTAAAACATGCAGTGTTTACAGCTTCTGCCCAAAATTGAGTAGGGAGGTGAGAATCGCTGAGCATTGATCTAGCAGCTTCTATGATCGTTCTGTTTCTTCTTTCAGCGACTCCATTTTGCTGAGGTGTTCTTACTGAAGAGAAGTTGTGAGAGATTCCCTTGTTCTCAAAGAAATTGTCCAGGGAACTATTTTTGAATTCAGTTCCATGATCACTTCTTATTGATCGAACAGTAAGATTATTCAGCACTTCCATCTTTTTGACAAAAGATATTAGTTCTTCTGGAGTATCATTCTTACAGCGAAGAAAAATAACCCACGTATAGCGAGAATATTCATCTACAATGACAAGCGTATATTTCTTTCCAGCTATTGATTGGATGTTGACAGGGCCAAATAGATCCATATGCAAGAGCTGAAGAGGACTTGTTACTGAGGAAACTTGTTTCGACTTGAAACTAGCTTTTGTTTGTTTTCCTTTTTCACATGCTGAGCAGAGAGATTCTTTAGCATATGAGTGCTGAGGAAGACCAGAAACCAGTTCCTTAGATGAGAGAGAATTCAGGGTTTTGAAGTTTAGATGAGAGAGCCTTTTATGCCATAGCCAGTTGACATCAGAAGAGGCCTTAGAGAGAAAACATAAGTTATCAGTGATAGTAGAGTCCATATCTATTACATAGACATTTTCTCTTCTATAACCACTGAGAGCAAGTTTTCCTTTTTCATCTACCACTGAACATGCTTTCTTAGAAAAGCGAACTTCGTAGTCTTTGTCACATAGCTGACTGATGCTTAGAAGATTGTGCTTCAGTCCATCTACATAAGCGACTCTTCGAAAGGTAGTTGTCCCATTGCTGAGGACACCAAACCCTCGGGTAAATCCTTTTCCATTTCCACCAAAGGTAACAGAGGGGCCTTTCTCTTCCTTGTATTCAGTGAGCAGGTCTCTTTGTCCAGTCATATGACGAGAACATCTACTATCGAGATACCAGATGCCCTTTGATCCCTGCATACATAAGGAAGATTAAGCGTTGTTTGGTACCCACTTTTCAATGGGTCCTTCAGAGTTAGTGGATAAGGAAGATTCAGCAGTCTTCACCGCTGATGAAGATTCAGCTTCAGTGGTAAACTTCACTTTGGTTAATTTCTTAACCTTAGTGGTATTTTTCACTTTGGTTGATTTTTCAACTTTGGTGACTTTATTTGCCTTAGAGGCATTTTTCTTCACTTTGGCTGTTTTATCAGCTTCAGTGGTATTTGGACACTTGCTCGCAATATGGTCAGTGAATCCACAGTGATAACATTTTCTATATCTGATGGTGGTTTTATAACCAAAAGGTTTTGAAAACTTAAGATGAGCAGGTCCAGCTCCAAGAATGCCTTTAGCACGAGATCTGGGAGGAATTTTTATTTCTTCAGGTCTCACGGGCTTTAGATCAACCTTCAGCTTTGGAGGACAAATATCAAAGATTTCTGTCACTGAGCTAGAAGGTTTATCCACTGAAGGTTTGGAAGGAACTTTCAGTTTGGTTTTCTTGGAAGCCTTCTGAGGAGAAAGAATAGACTTTCCTTTATCTGCAAACTTAGATCTTGCAGATATCTCCTCAGGGATGGGATTAGAAAAAGAACAGGGATAGAATTGATTATAAGAAGTGTCAAAGAAAGATGTGACAAAAGTTCCAAACTTAAGCGAGGAACTTTCTTCTTTAGGATCATCCTGTGGTGTCCAAAAACCAAGACCAGTTCTATCACTTTCAGGAGTTTGAGCATTTATTATCTCAGAGATCTTTGTTGATGATTTGCACCATTTTTCAACATGAGCCTTTTCTGCTTTTAGAGCAGCGATGGCTTGTTCGCGTTCAATGCTGATGATTTCATTTATAATGACTTGATCTTTCAGCTTTTCTTCTAAAAGATTTAGTTCACTGATCTTTTCATGACATTTCTCTAGCTCTTGTGTTAAATAAACATTTTTATTTTCAGCTTGAGTTTTGTCGTTTAGAGCATTATAAAGGTCAATCGTCAGCACATCAACAGCGCGACTTCTCTCAGCTTCAGGCAGAGAGGGATTTGTTGAGATAGATACCTGAGATGATATGTAGCTCATAGAAGGTTCAGATGGTTCTTCTACTTCTTCTTTAATCTCATCCATGAGACAAAGATTAGCGACTTCTTCTTCATCAGAAGATGATTCTTCTGATTCAGCCCAGTCATGTTCTTCAGCGATGAGACCTTTACCTTTTCGCTGAAAGCTTTTCAGCTTTTGATATTTGTTCTTCAGCTTATGGTATTTGTCATCACTGGATCTTCTTGAGGTAGAAGGTTTGAAGACCTTTTTCGACCTGCACTCACTAGCAAAATGTCCAATTTTTTCGCAGTTATAGCAAGTGGCTGTAGCCTTATCAACCGGAGTTGATTTTGGCTTTTCAGTAAGAGAGAGAGGTTTACTTCTTCGGAAGTTACTCTTTCTTGCAAATCTCTTAAAAGAGTTTGTCAAGAGTGCTAAGGACTCATTAAACTCTGAAAGATCAGGGTCTGATAAATCCTCAGATTCAGAATCTAACTCAGTGATGGTGAGAGTAGATCGCTGGGATGGAATTATCTCTGACGAGACTAAAGCAACAGCAGTGCTTTTGGAGTCTTTAGAATCTTTTACAAGATTCTTCTTCAGGAGATTAGATTGCTCATAGTTGAGCAATATTCCATACAGAGTGCTTAGAGAGAGAGTATGTAAGTCTTTTGTCAGCTTAAGACATATTGAATAACTGTCCCAGCTTTCAGGAAGACTTTCCAAGAATTTTGTTAGGACCTCAGAATTAGAATAGGTCCTTCCAACAGTTCTTAGGTCAATGATCAGGCAGTTAAACCGCTGATGAATGTCAGAAAGAGATTCATTCTTACCAGCGATAAAACTTTCATACTGTCTTACCAAGTTAATCTTTCGGGTCTCTTGGATTTCAGTGGTGCCCTCATATTGAACACATATGGTTTCCCACATTTCTTTAGAAGTTTTTAGATGCATGATGGAATGGAAAACTTCATCAGGCAGAGCCATTGATATAATGGTCTTTGCTCTTGCATCTATGCCTACCTTCTTTTTATCTTCATCACTCCACTGTCTTATTTCCTTAATGACATATCGTTCAGGGAGAGCTTCAGTGGTGGCAGTAGCGGGAACCGCGGCTATAATTCTAACAGGTTCATAGGGTCCGTTTTCTATATATTCAGGTATAGTAGGATCCGCACCTTCAAGAAATAGCATCATTCGATTTTTCCATAGAGAAAAGTTATCTCTGCTAAATCGAGGAGGTTTAGAAAGTGAACCATTATCATAGTAGTTTGTGTTTGTGTTTAGTGCCATTTTAGAATAGCAAGAAAGAGTATACAGCAAGATCTTGTTTATTAGATTAAACAAACTGCTCTGATACCACTTGTTGGCCCCGAAGGTGCTTAACAAGTTTGTAGAAGGGGGGGGGGGGGTTGAATACAAACACATAAATTAAAGTTTAATAAATTGTTTATTGATAAATCAAAATACAATTTACAAGTTTGTTGCAGAATAAGATTAAGACAGACTCAATCTAAACAAACTTAAGAAACACTAAGATGGTTGCACAAGAAATTCAGAGAATGGGGGATTTTAGAGAGATAGAAAACAAGGGTTTCTATTATGGAGTTCAAGGATTGAGCACCCCTTCAGATGAAGGGGTGAGCTTCCTATTTATACCCTATGCATTAAATGCATGGCAGGGGTACTTTACACGTGGCATTCATAGATTGGCTTTGGGAGTCTTACTTTTGGAGACATGCTTTTGGCCGCTTTATGAATAGTGTAGTTGACAGAGTTGTTGTACGATTTGTGGCAGAGACGTGTCCGTTCTGACACATCGTACTGGTTGTGCAAGGTAAGACAAAAGAAAACTTGAGGCATAAGCTTTGTGATCGTTGATCGCTGAGTATCTCCTCTTCCAGAGATAAAGAAGTTCAGCTATCGCTGAAGCTTTTCCTCAGGCTTCTTCGCGTAAGTAGATTCGTCTGGTCTTCGCTGATATCCGCATCAGGTCATTAGTAGACTCATCTATTGTTCAGTGGCTTCGTCTTTGATTCAGCTATGAACTATGTTGACGCGAGACTTGTCTTCAGGGATTACGTTAACTGTGTTACATGGGAAACTATCAGCGATGACTGAACAGACTCAGTTTGATTGCTGAAAGTGAAACACATACATATTAAATGTTTACAGAAAGGTCATCAGCGATAACTGATCAGACTCAGTCTGATTGCTGATGATGAAACACTAATGCATATAATAACGTAATTTTCACTAAGTATAAAAGAGGGTCGTTATCAAATCACTGAGAGAGTTTGGATCAACAATCTCCCCCTATTTGATAATGACAAAGTAACAAAAGAAAATTACTTTGATTCAAAATATAGGAATAAAAAGGACTCATAGAATGCATGTCCCAATTACTATTTTGAGGGATCTTTTACAGTACTGATAGGGTTAAGTACATCACTGCGATTTTCATTTAATTCAGGGATTGAATTACAAGATATGAAAAACATAAGTACAAGTGAGTAACTAACTACTGTAAGTATAACTAACAGATTACAGAGAAGAAAACTAATCTATCAACTATTAAAAGAAGATTTAGGAGGATTGATCATATACTCAGGTATTTCTTCTCCTTTCTGTCTTCGTTCCAAAGATTATTGACTGATAATTTCTTTAATTTCTTCAGCAGCAGGGAAGAAGTCACACCATAAGCATAAGAGATCCTTGAGATGATTCAGAGGACAGATAGGAATCTCAGAGATTCTTTGAAATCTGAGTTCCTCATCATCATCTCTGAAGAATATTCCGTAAGTATTGTCAATTACTTGACCAGCTTGGAAAGGACCACCAGGAGGCAGAGATAAGTCCAGAACTGAAAGATCGGGAGGAGGACCAAACAGTGCATCTCTTGAAAATTTGATAGAAGTTTCATTCCTGATGATGGCGACATCTTCAGAGGAGGAGGACCCAATTTTTCTCTTGAGTTTCAAAGATTTGGGAGGAAGAGGAGATGGCAGCTTTAGTACAGAAACGACTCTATTTATGAGGGCTTCAAGAAGTCCTTCAACGTAGCCTCTGTATGTAGATTTGGATTTCTTCAGCGCATCCCAGAACTCTAACCATTCCGTAAATCCGAAGCTCTCAAGTTTTGATACGTACATTGCTTTTTGGGTTCCATCCTCTCTGGTAATCTCCATGGTCACTGAGAGTTGATCTTTCTTCTTGCGACCAGAGATAGTCACGGCTGATATTGGAAGAAGATCAGAACGATAATCCATCTTTTGTTTGCACCATTCGATAGACTTATCGTTGATCTCTTGTCCTTTGGAGCGTTCCTCTTCAATTTCTTTCAGTAGTGCAGCTTGAACTTCCACAGGTTTGCTTTTCAGCTTTTTGTCCTTGACTTGAGAAGATTGAATCTTTAAAGCGAGTTGGGCATCTCGTTTGCATTCAGCGATCAGCTTCTCAGCTTTGGCAGATTCTTCTCTTTCGGCTTCAGTGAGGAAGTCGAGCTCTGTAGATGTTTGAAGAGGGATTTTCATCCGTTGACTTTCTAGTTGAGCGATCATTTCAACTCTTTTCTTTACCACTTCCTCTGACCAATGAGATGGTTGAGAGGGCCTTCCTGGATGGACCAGGGAATCTTCTTCTTCTTCTTCATCAATCTCAGCGATAGAGATTGGGATTATTTCTTCAGCGATAGTAGCTGGAATTATTTGTAGTTCAGAACCCTTAAGAAGGGGTGAGAACTGTCTGGATAGAAAAAGAGGGAAAGAAGGGATAAGTGTATTTTTAGAACGAGAGAGATAAAGGCTAGAAAGAAATAGGGGTTTGGAAAGAGTAGGAGAGTGGTACAATTGAAAGACATACCTGAGAAGGATGCTCCCCCTTAGATTGTGATCCAGTCCTCAAGCATTCTTCAGCGATCGGTTGCTTGTCTTTGCTTTGCGAAGGAACACTTGAAGATGTATCACCTCTCACCCCTGTTTTGACAACCTCTTGCGAAGTTGTCCCTGATACGACGTTCGGCTTAGAGAACCACATAGATTGGTCTTCATCGTCGTCGTCGTCATCGGAGGGCTGATCCTTTTCTTGATCATCAAGAATAACGAGGTTACACGACGGAAATCCGGGGTGTTACATGGTTCTTTGTAATAGCTTAGTTAGTTAAACAGTTTGGTGAGTCGAAGACAAACCGAAATCAACATGAAGGAAGTCTACAATGCGGATTGAGATAAACTTCAAAAGTGAAACTAAGCCCAGTCTGCCGATTCATTTTCGGCAGACCTTATCCTTGCCGAATTTCCATTCGGCATATCCTCCCTTTGTTGCCGAACCATCTGTGTTCGTCACATGCCTAATCTACCGAATTCCTCTTCGGTAGTTTTCCTCTTACAGATTGCTTCTTTATCTAGTAAGAGCATATATGTTAAACCCTCATGATTTGACATACTTCCTCATTCCCAATGATCCTCTGACAATGGAAATGGAAACCTCTTTCTTCCTTGAGAAGATTTACATTTAGTCTTAATTTGATTAGATGTTTATTTTCTTTCTGATCTCAAAAAGATTGTCCCTTGAATATTTTATAATAGATATTGTACTTTCATAGCACAAAATTTACCTTTTGTGTTATGACATGTCACATCAAATATCTTATAATTTATTGACAATATCTCAACCACCCATGCCTTTACTTCTATATGTCCTTTGCACTCATTACATTGGATAGTATATAAAGGATGAAGGTAGCACCTTGCTACTCAAGCTTTTAGCTCAAGATTTCAAATTTAGAAGTTATCAAGCAGGTTGAAAGCTTTTCTTGTATTTTCTAAGATTAAGTCTTTGTGTTCTTAAATATCTTCTAAGTGTTAGATTGTTTAGAGTAGTTCTTAACTATTCTTTTTTCGCAACAATCTTTATTTCTCTATGTGTAATTCTTGATATTTCATATCAATAAAAGAATTAAAATTAAGTAAATTTGAGTATTGTATTCAACCCCCCTTCTACAATACTTGTTGTGCCATTTTGGGACTAACAAGTAGTATCAGAGCGGTTGGTTTAATCTAATAAACCAGATCCGTAATGGCACCTCCTTCTACAAAACCTGAGTCTTCTTCTCAAAACTCTTTCTATTCTGACAATGGATCTTCTGTCAAACCTCCTAAGTTCAATTCGAACAACTTCTCATTATGGAAAAGTAGGAGGATGCTCTTCTTGGAAGGATCTGACAGTCGTTATCTAACCATTCTTAGTGAAGGTCCTCTTATCCCAAAAGTCTGGGATAGATTTGTCAAAACTCCTAAGGATAAAGAAAAGAAAAAGGACGATCTTTTTCAAGTTTCCGATGACTCGTCAGAGGAGGAAAGAAATTCTGCCACTGGTCGATATGTTTTGAAAACGACAAAAGAATTCAATGATGAAGATAGGCGCATTATTGGACTTGACTCCAAAGTACGAACCATCATTGCTCAATCACTTCCTGATGAAGTGTACCAATCTCTTGTCAGTCTTAAAACTGCAAAAGAGATGTGGTCAACCCTATGTGTTTTGTATGAAGGTACAAATGAAGTAAAGAAATCTAAGAAAATCTCTCTTGTTCGTAGATACGAATTCTTTTCTCATGAAAAAGGAGAATCTCTTCCCTCCTACTACAACCGTTTTAACAGTCTCTTAAATGAGTTAAAACTTGTTGGAAAACTTTATGACAACGAGGAAGTCGTATGCAAATTTATGGACGGTCTTCGAGATTTCTGGAATACCCTTTCCACTTGCATTAAGACTTCCAGGGACTTGGAAAGTCTTCCACTTACTTCTCTTTATGGTATGTTTCATAATCACGAACAAACCTTTCTTCAAAGGAAGACCATCTTCAAAGAAATAAGAGCCCCTTCTATGGCTCTTATAAGTGATGGCTCCAAGAAATCTGTGTGTATCCCTCGCATAACCTATCCTTCTGATGGTTCAGATAGAGAAAGTCATGAAAATCTGAATCACTCCTCGGAGGCTTATCTAAGTGAAGGTGATGATGAAGGAGAAGATCCCTCTGTCGATCATTTGACAGAAGAGATGAGTATTCTTGCAAATTTCTCTAAGTTCCGAAAGAACTCTTCAAATAAATTTCAAAGCAACAGAAAATTTTCTTCTTCCTCTAAAAACTCTTTGAACAAATCCAAGGAGGATTGCTATGCATGTGGTAAGAAAGGCCACTTTGCATCTGAGTGTAGAAGCAATCCTTCTAGGATTTCTAAATCTAATTCCTCTAACTCTTCTAAAATAAGAAATCTTCGATCTAATTCTACAGGTAGATCGCATCCAAGAAAACCTTCTCCATCTTCTTCATTCAAAGAACTTTCCGATAAAGCTGACAAATACAAAGCCAAATACAAAAGAGAAAAAGAAAGAAATTTCATCTCTCAAATAAGAGGCAAAGGCTTAATGGCAGAAACCTTAGACTGGGCAGACGAACCTACTTCCGACAGTGAGAAGGAAGTGTCGAGTAAATGCCTTATGGATAAACTCGATGAAGAACCAAAAGACTCCTGCTCAAGTATGGACTTCACAGCTGAATGCTCTTCTTCTTCTTCTCAGGTACATCCCTTCCACTCTCTCTCTAATGAGGAGAAGATTGAGGCTTTTGACTCTCTAACTGTACTTTTTCACAATGAAAAAGATGCAAAGAAAAGAGCAAATGCTCAAGTCAAGTCTCTCTCCTCTCAACTCCAAGTTTCTCTATCTCAGCTAAAACAGTTTGATAAACTAAAAACTGAGTTAGATGACCTGAAGACTTTAAACTATGTGCTTTCCAAGGAGAAGAACAAGCTTCTAAAGAAGCTTCAGAAAGAACAGGAAACCGTAAACAAATGGAACACTTCTTCCAAAATCTTGAGAAATTTTTTCAAGATCAAGTCGATGGTGAAACATATGGTTTAGGTTACTGGAAAGAGAATGCTGTGTGTACTCCTTCTGAAAACATTTCCTCTCCTACTAAAAATATTCCTCTATCTTCTAAACTACCCTCATATTCTTCTGATTGGGATGATTCTAACTCAGAAGATTCTAACTCGGTTTACTCCATGGATCTTCGTGATTCAAGAAAATTTGGTTACTTTGTGTCCGCCAAATCTTCCAAGCCTCTTCTAACAGAAGAACAAGACTCAAATGTGAAACATTCTCTTTTTTAAGAAAAGAATGAGTAGCTGGTGGGGTTATATACAAGAGATGGCATGGGCTATTTGCCTATTTCAATGATGGTCACCAAAGAAATGTGAACCAATCAGTAATGTGGTTGCCCGATTCAGAAAGTGGTAGGTGCAGAGTATCTGATTTTCTTTATATGAATGCTAACTTGAATTGTCACATCTAGTGCATTTTTTTGAACGTACAACTATCAAACCAGAGACCAAAGCAAGGCTTGACAAAACAGAAAGTATCATAATACGTCGTCCTTCCCTGAAATGGAACTTTCATGCTGGAGAAAGAACTAGCATGAAAGTCGATCTATTACAACCAGCGCGGTTGTTCGTATTTCATTTTCTTCTTCCAAACCATTCTTTCTTAGAAAGGCACTCACTGAGTTACTTACGGAATCTAAAATCTTGAGTCTGATTACGACCCCTTTGATGAAAGGTAAGCGCTTTGGCTGGCTACCTATAATATAAAGATCCTTCACTGCACACTTTAGATACCTGTTTCCATCCAATCAAAAACGGCGAAGCGCCTCTAATCTAAAGTCCAAAGAGTGCTCTTTGCGCTACTATGCATCCTTACTCATAGTATAGTGCAAGTTAGGTTTGGGTATAGCAGGACTTGAACCTGCGACCATTAGGTTAAAAGCCCAATGCTCTACCAACTGAGCTATACACCCCAAAAAAGATGTAGTAGTACATAAGGATTGGTGCGGAAAATAAAAGAGGGCTACCCTTCTTCATCTATAACACCCTTAAATCTGAAGATAGCAACTTATAAATTTTTTCTAAATACATCAATACATACTTCGAACTACAACATAAAATTTAGAATTAACTTCAACGCTCACGTTCATCCTATACATACACTATATGAAAAGGACGGGTGTTACTAACCCAATAACAGTTACTAACTCCAACCTATGGAAGACTTCACCGACTACTCACTCTTGAAAGGCTAAAGCTCAACTCTTCAAAGCACTGCTAGAATCGAACCCCCGAAAAGAACCTGATGCACATGCCGACAAATAAAAATGTTAGACTTAACGCCTAGTGAGCTCAAGAGTTTTAACATGAATGAACAAATCTTTAAAAGATAGGAAATCAATTGTAAAGCAAGATCCTTCGAAATATTGTACTTCAAAATGGAAACGACACATTTTGCCATAATATACACTTTTAAAGACAATACTTCCCAAACATGCATTTCTTATAAAACGATGCAACCCGTAACTCACCCAAAACGGGGTCATAGTTCGATACTCAAATGTGCTATAATGTAAATAGTACTTCATATCCCAAAACACCCCAAAACACGGGTAGGAGATAATACTCGACCCTTAAATAACGGAAAACAATCCATATAAATATGATACGCCATTAAAACATGGAACTGAATCTCAATACTCACGCGACCATAAAATGGAATGAAATCCAAATATTAAAACGTGGACAATTAAATATCCAAAATACGAAGGGCCGACGACGGGGGTACCCGTATCCGTTGAGAGCGGAGGAACACAAAAGTATGCCACTCATACAACGTTAATCATATGACACTTCACAACACACAAGCCCAAGTGTCCCTACGACTCCCTTCAAGCTACACCAAAGAGTCAGCTGACCTTAGCGAAATATCAACGAGAATACCGCTCAAAGGCCCGACCCAAGGGGGATACAACCATGGCATTGCCCCACCTGGCGGAGGTCCCAAAACGCCCATCAAATGACTACTCCAACGCCATGATAGCACAACCCAGACTCAGCCCTCCTAGTGTACCCCTTGAAAGGACAAGGTCATAACCCATGAGTCCCGGAGTCCAACCCCATACCACCCAAATGACCATCAAATAAGACTGACTTACGTGCCTATGGATCCAATGCAACACAGTCTAAAATTACACGACTATACCTGAATGACAACATCACTCGAGCCTGTAATTATAAATATGCAATAAAATGCATTAAGATGTAAGCCATGAAATGGGACTCTACATCGAGCCATTAAACCCGTACAAACGTCCACAAGACTCTTTTAAGCCAATCACCGAGCTAAAATGCTAAAAATCCATTTGACCAATACTCAATGGTCCCCCAAATAATGAAATGTCTTTAAACAACGTTTACGAAGACACATACCTTAAAGACGAGATTAACCCAAAACTCAACACATAATGGGACCAAAGGTTTTCCAAAGGGTTTATGAATGCAAATACACCAAAATGCATATAACAATGAAATAGACTTCATTTGTACCAAAATCACCAAGATGCATAGGTCATGAAATGGACTGTATTTATACGAAATCCCCAAAATGCATTGTTGGGTCATCTAAGATTTAAAGATAACCTATCCTTAGTCTTTATTGATGTTTGAACCTTGTATTTTGATTTGTGGTTCTTTGTAATAGCTTAGTTAGTTAAACAGCTTGGTGAGTCGAAGACAAACCGAAATCAACATGAAGGAAGTCTACAATGCGGATTGAGATAAACTTCAAAAGTGAAACTAAGCCCAGTCTGCCGATTCCTTTTCGGCAGACCTTATCCTTGCCGAATTTCCATTCGGCATATCCTCCCTTTGTTGCCGAACCACCTGTGTTCGGCACATGCCTAATCTACCGAATTCCTCTTCGGTAGTTTTCCTCTTACAGATTGCTTCTTTATATAGTAAGAGCATATATGTTAAACCCTCATGATTTGACATACTTCCTCATTCCCAATGATCCTCTGACAATGGAAATGGAAACCTCTTTCTTCCTTGAGAAGATTTACATTTAGTCTTAATTTGATTAGATGTTTATTTTCTTTCTGATCTCAAAAAGATTGTCCCTTGAATATTTTATAATAGATATTGTACTTTCATAGCACAAAATTTACCTTTTGTGTTATGACATGTCACATCAAATATCTTATAATTTATTGACAATATCTCAACCACCCATGCCTTTACTTCTATATGTCCTTTGCACTCATTACATTGGATAGTATATAAAGGATGAAGGTAGCACCTTGCTACTCAAGCTTTTAGCTCAAGATTTCAAATTTAGAAGTTATCAAGCAGGTTGAAAGCTTTTCTTGTATTTTCTAAGATTAAGTCTTTGTGTTCTTAAATATCTTCTAAGTGTTAGATTGTTTAGAGTAGTTCTTAACTATTCTTTTTTCGCAACAATCTTTATTTCTCTATGTGTAATTCTTGATATTTCATATCAATAAAAGAATTAAAATTAAGTAAATTTGAGTATTGTATTCAACCCCCCTTCTACAATACTTGTTGTGCCATTTTGGGACTAACAAGTAGTATCAGAGCGGTTGGTTTAATCTAATAAACCAGATCCGTAATGGCACCTCCTTCTACAAAACCTGAGTCTTCTTCTCAAAACTCTTTCTATTCTGACAATGGATCTACTGTCAAACCTCCTAAGTTCAATTCGAACAACTTCTCCTTATGGAAAAGTAGGAGGATGCTCTTCTTGGAAGGATCTGACAGTCGTTATCTAACCATTCTTAGTGAAGGTCCTCTTATCCCAAAAGTCTGGGATAGATTTGTCAAAACTCCTAAGGATAAAGAAAAGAAAAAGGACGATCTTTTTCAAGTTTCCGATGACTCGTCAGAGGAGGAAAGAAATTCTGCCACTGGTCGATATGTTTTGAAAACGACAAAAGAATTCAATGATGAAGATAGGCGCATTATTGGACTTGACTCCAAAGTACGAACCATCATTGCTCAATCACTTCCTGATGAAGTGTACCAATCTCTTGTCAGTCTTAAAACTGCAAAAGAGATGTGGTCAACCCTATGTGTTTTGTATGAAGGTACAAATGAAGTAAAGAAATCTAAGAAAATCTCTCTTGTTCGTAGATACGAATTCTTTTCTCATGAAAAAGGAGAATCTCTTCCCTCCTACTACAACCGTTTTAACAGTCTCTTAAATGAGTTAAAACTTGTTGGAAAACTTTATGACAACGAGGAAGTCGTATGCAAATTTATGGACGGTCTTCGAGATTTCTGGAATACCCTTTCCACTTGCATTAAGACTTCCAGGGACTTGGAAAGTCTTCCACTTACTTCTCTTTATGGTATGTTTCATAATCACGAACAAACCTTTCTTCAAAGGAAGACCATCTTCAAAGAAATAAGAGCCCCTTCTATGGCTCTTATAAGTGATGGCTCCAAGAAATCTGTGTGTATCCCTCGCATAACCTATCCTTCTGATGGTTCAGATAGAGAAAGTCATGAAAATCTGAATCACTCCTCGGAGGCTTATCTAAGTGAAGGTGATGATGAAGGAGAAGATCCCTCTGTCGATCATTTGACAGAAGAGATGAGTATTCTTGCAAATTTCTCTAAGTTCCGAAAGAACTCTTCAAATAAATTTCAAAGCAACAGAAAATTTTCTTCTTCCTTTAAAAACTCTTTGAACAAATCCAAGGAGGATTGCTATGCATGTGGTAAGAAAGGCCACTTTGCATCTGAGTGTAGAAGCAATCCTTCTAGGATTTCTAAATCTAATTCCTCTAACTCTTCTAAAATAAGAAATCTTCGATCTAATTCTACAGGTAGATCGCATCCAAGAAAACCTTCTCCATCTTCTTCATTCAAAGAACTTTCCGATAAAGCTGACAAATACAAAGCCAAATACAAAAGAGAAAAAGAAAGAAATTTCATCTCTCAAATAAGAGGCAAAGGCTTAATGGCAGAAACCTTAGACTGGGCAGACGAACCTACTTCCGACAGTGAGAAGGAAGTGTCGAGTAAATGCCTTATGGATAAACTCGATGAAGAACCAAAAGACTCCTGCTCAAGTATGGACTTCACAGCTGAATGCTCTTCTTCTTCTTCTCAGGTACATCCCTTCCACTCTCTCTCTAATGAGGAGAAGATTGAGGCTTTTGACTCTCTAACTGTACTTTTTCACAATGAAAAAGATGCAAAGAAAAGAGCAAATGCTCAAGTCAAGTCTCTCTCCTCTCAACTCCAAGTTTCTCTATCTCAGCTAAAACAGTTTGATAAACTAAAAACTGAGTTAGATGACCTGAAGACTTTAAACTATGTGCTTGCCAAGGAGAAGAACAAGCTTCTAAAGAAGCTTCAGAAAGAACAGGAAACCGTAAACAAATGGAACACTTCTTCCAAAATCTTGAGAAATTTTTTCAAGATCAAGTCGATGGTGAAACATATGGTTTAGGTTACTGGAAAGAGAATGTTGTGTGTACTCCTTCTGAAAACATTTCCTCTCCTACTAAAAATATTCCTCTATCTTCTAAACTACCCTCATATTCTTCTGATTGGGATGATTCTAACTCAGAAGATTCTAACTCGGTTTACTCCATGGATCTTCGTGATTCAAGAAAATTTGGTTACTTTGTGTCCGCCAAATCTTCCAAGCCTCTTCTAACAGAAGAACAAGACTCAAATGTGAAACATTCTCTTTTTTAAGAAAAGAATGAGTAGCTGGTGGGGTTATATACAAGAGATGGCATGGGCTATTTGCCTATTTCAATGATGGTCACCAAAGAAATGTGAACCAATCAGTAATGTGGCTGCCCGACTCAGAAAGTGGTCGGTGCAGAGTATCTGATTTTCTTTATATGAATGCTAACTTGAATTGTCACATCTAGTGCATTTTTTTGAACGTACAACTATCAAACCAGAGACCAAAGCAAGGCTTGACAAAACAGTTATCCTAGGACCTGCTCCTCATAACCCTCACGTTCCATACAGTTATCCCATTTCCTCTCACCTTTCCAAACCTCCTAAATCTAAACCTCAAGAAGAGGCAAAGGCTTAATGGCAGAAATTTCATCTCTCAAAGAAGAGGCAAAGGCTTAATGGCAGAAACCTTAGACTGGGCAGACAAAGCTACTTCCGACAGTGAGAAGGAAGTGTCGAGTAAATGCCTTATGGCTAAACTCGATGAAGAACCAAAAGACTCCTGCTCAAGGATGGACTTCACAGCTGAATGCTCTTCTTCTTCTTCTCAGGTACATCCCTTCCACTCTCTCTCTAATGAGGAGAAAATTGAGGCTTTTGACTCTCTAACTGTACTTTTTCACAATGAAAAAGATGCAAAGAAAAGAGCAAATGCTCAAGTCAAGTCTCTCTCCTCTCAACTCCAAGTTTCTCTATCTCAGCTAAAACAGTTTGATAAACTAAAAAGTGAGTTAGATGACTTGAAGACTTTAAACTATGTGCTTGCCAAGGAGAAGAACAAGCTTCTAAAGAAGCTTCAGTTTAAATCCACACTTACAATGCTTACAATGCCAGTTGGAAACAACACCCGAACTTTTCTTGGAACAGTCCATGTTTAAATCCACCCACACAAAAACAACAAGGAATTTCAATTTTTCAACCACAACATCAAGCAAGTAGCTCTCAAAATCATCACCAAGGTTTTCAAACTACTCAACCATCTTTTCAAAACAACCCACCTTCACAAGATGATTCGTCATCTTCTTTGGAAGCAATGATGAAAGGGTTTATGACCTAAACACAAGCTTTCTTAACCCAACAGCAAACCCAAAATCAAGTTCAACAGCAACAAAATCAATCTATGTTTAATCAGCACAGTGCAATACTCAGGAATTTGGAAACCCAAATCAGTCAACTCACACTCAACCAGACCAATAGGGCCATGGGCACTTTGCCCAGTAACACGGAAATCCCAAGAACCTTAGGAAAGGAGCATGTTAAAGCAGTGACCCTTAGAAGTGGTAAGGAATTATCAAAGACAGTGCTAAAAGAATTTGGACCAATGACTAAATCTGAATTTGAAAAAGACATGAGGTCAGAGCAAAATGCTACATCATTGCCCCCTGTTGATGAAGTACCCCCCCCCCCCCCCAAGCTACTAGAAGACCAAGGGTCTGTTGTCACCAATCCTATCCCTCTTAGGAATGATTACCCTTTATTATTTCCAGAAGAAGACCCTAGAAGAAAGACGTTAGAGAGTAGTGTTCCAACCATCCCACAAGAGAGTACACCTAAAGGCATAAAGGACCCATCTTGCTCAACACAGTCAAGCAAAGCTATCATAAAACCAGTTCCTCCCTATGTACCTTTTCCCCAAAGGTTAAGAAATCAGAAGGAAGAATTGCACTTTAAGAAATTTTTGGATGTGTTTAAAGAGTTGCATATCAACATACCCCTTGTTGAAGCAATTGAGCAAATTCCCAGTTATGCCAAGTTTCTTAAAGACATCTTAAGTAAGAAGAAGAAGTTGACTGAGTATGAAACTGTTGCTCTTACTGAGGGATGCAGTGCTCTCTTGACCAATAGAATACCCCCTAAGCTGAAAGATCCAGGGAGTTTTACCATTCCTTGTTCAATAGGTGGGAAGGATATTGGGAAGGCTTTGTGTGATTTGGGAGCTAGCATCAATCTCATGCCTTTATCTGTCTTCAACAACTTAGGAATAGGAGAGGCTAGACCCACCATTGTTACACTCCAATTGGCTGACAAGACCATTGCCTACCCAAAAGGAAAAATTGAGGACGTCTTAGTTTAGGTTGATAAGTTCATCTTTCCGGCATATTTCATCATTTTAGACTTTGAGGCTGATAATGATATTCCTATCATTTTAGGAAGACCATTATTAGCCACCGGAAAAACTTTGATAGATGTTCAAAAGGGAGAGTTGACCATGAGGCTTCAAGATCAAAAAGTCACATTTAATGTTTTCAATTCCTTGAAATATCCCGATGATGTAGAGGATTGTTTAAACTTAAGTGTGATTGAATCATTGTGTCATGATGAGGGAGTTAGAACAACCTTTAAGCTGGAGGAAGAGGATGATGAGGAATTATCCATAGAAGAGGAAAATGATGTTGAGGAGTTTGCCTTAAGAAAAGAAGAGACTGTCTTAGTGAATGATGTAGCATTTGAGCTGCTGGAAAATAGTGACCAAAAACCTTTCACATCATCCATTGTTTCACCGCCTAATCTTGAGTTAAAACAACTCCCATCTCATCTAAAATATGTTTTTCTAGGAGAAGAAGAAAAATTTCCTGTCATCATACCATCTACCCTAGATTTTCATCAAGAAAAGAAATTGGTGGACAAGTTGATGTTGCACATAAAAGCCTTAGGAGGGACCACCACTGACCAAGATGTGATGACCATGATGCAAGATTTATTTGCACAAAACAGCAGGTACATGAATAGGTTGCTTGATCAAAAAGGAGAATTCAGGGACAGGGTAGAGATAATGAAGATCGAATTGGTGGACAAAGGGCAAAAGAAAGCCAGAACAGAAGTGAAAGAACTTAAGGTTGATTTGGAAACCAAAACAAAGAGCAAGGTGAGAAGGTTGAGAGCAAAGTTAAAGGAGATCAAGGCAGAGAATATAAGGCTCCATGATGAGAACTAACAACTGCTGGAGAAAAGGGCAGATCTGTTGAAGAAAGTGGCAGCAGTTGATGTTGCAGCATTGCCATCCACATCTGCAGTTGGCACTTCACAACCTACTCCTCATGAGTAGGGCAGGTTTAATCATCTTCCTTAGTCTCCATGTTTTACATTTCAGTTTTTGAGTCTGGGATAAATTTTTCATTTTTAGGTTTCTTTTATTTGCAAGATTGCATGTGTAAAGTGTTAATATCTTTTGAGTAGATAGCCCTAATAATTCCATAGTTGCATAACATTCACCTAGTATTGTGTTCTTGCTAGAACTAGAATTACTCTTTTTGGGACACAATTTTACTTGCACATACTTCACATATTTAGGGGATGACCTAGGCTTTCTTTTCATACACCATTTTAGCCCCTTGTAACCTTTTTAAACACAATTATGCGCATTCATTTTAAGACAATGAGGACATTGTCAACTTCTAAGTTTGAGGTTGAGGGGGTTACAAGTTGCCCAAAATGGGAAAAACATGTCAATACAAAAGAGCAAAGCTCTCACATGACAAGAACACCAAAAATGCCCCATAGGGGTAAAGGTGCACAAAAAATGAAAAAAAATGCCCCATAGGGGTAAAAGAGCACAAAATGCCAAAATTTGAATATTTTGGTGAATATTGGTGTGAGAAAAGGCTTGGTGAGAAAAGATATGCCATAAAAAGAGTGACCCTACAAGCCCTAGTGATCCTAAATGAAGTTTGTGTAATGTTTGACAAAGAAAAGAGTCTTGGTAGCATAAGGTCCATACACACAACTAGGCTATGGAAGTCTCACTTTGGATTTATGAAAGACTATGAATTGTATGTGATATACTCTACACATTGTGTGCACTTATTGCCATTATCTTGCAATCTTTCAACTTTGAGTCATTTTCTTATTTTATTTTTATTGCTTGAGGACAAGCAAAACTTTAAGTTTGAGGTTGTGATATGTATTGAGAATTCAATACATATCGCATCTTTTTCTCGTCTTTTTGGATTTCAATTTCTTTTTATCCCAACAATTGAGTCATTTTATTATCTTATTTTCCACCTTTTCTTATTCATGGAGCTAAGTTTATGATTTTCCTGTCTTTTACTACTTATGGAAGCTAACTTAGGTTTTATGCTGATTTCATTACTACCAGTCAATGCTACAACATCCAATTCTGCTTGTTGGAGAAACCATGGAGGATTTTTGATGAAGATTTCTAACTAGATTACTTTACACCAAATCTTTTGTTGAAATGGAACTAGAGTTGTTGGCTGGAGGAAGGAAGATGATGACATACTTGGAGTGTATCTTTGGTTAAAACTTTAGTTGTTTGTACCTTTTATTTTATTTTAAGTTTTCTATTTACTATATTGCCATTCATGTTTTGGTATAAATAGATGGTATGGTCATTTGTTTTAAAGGAGAAAAAATATATGTATTCCATGAGTTATAGAATTGATCTATGAACTCTCTCTCTCTAGAAACTTTAATATTAAGTCTTTAAATTTCTTATTTAGTTATTGTCTTTACTTATTGCATTTTACATTTCCGTCATTTAGTTTCTGTCATTTATTTTCCGTCATTTACATTCCGTCATTTACATTATGTCTTTACTTTATGTCATTTACATTTCTTGCAATTTATTTTACGTAATGAGTAACTAATTTTATAGTTTGGGTGTGAGACAAAAAGGGAGGTTGTAAACCAAAAACTAGTGGACTTTGTTCTTCAATAACATTGTTCCACTATGTCATTTTAAGTTTTATAAATCCAAAAGCACTTCTTGACGAATTGATCACTTCTTAAAGTGTGAAAGTGCCATGGACTTAGGAATAAGCCATGAAAAAGCACGTCAGTTTGAATGATACGGGAAGTATACTTGGAAGAGTTACTAGCAAGGGAACTTGC
Source organism: Arctium minus (assembly GCA_954870635.1). NCBI lineage: Eukaryota > Viridiplantae > Streptophyta > Magnoliopsida > Asterales > Asteraceae > Arctium > Arctium minus. The sequence continues at coordinate 2,309,497 of OX941080.1, read as the reverse complement.
TATCTTTGTTTTTCAAACCGATTGATTCTTGACGGGTTGATCACTAGTCAAAGTGTTAAAGTGTAGTGGACTCAGGAATGATCCACTAAGAACACGTCAACTTGAATGATATGGGAATCGACTCGGAAGGGTGATTTTTAAACAAAGGCATTTGTTTTTCCATATACTTTAAAGAAACCATTTGACACTCACACTGGTCCGGACATTTGCATAGGCATATGTTGATTGAAGGCTAAACAAAAGTGCAATGGTAGATATCTGAAAGGATACTCTTTAAAGTACATGGTGGAACTTGTTGTTGCTGAACTAATACTAATGCTATAGCATCCCTAGAGCATTGGCCTCCAGAATTTGTGTTTACTCCTCACTTCAAGTCTTGCACACATTCTATCTTTATATATCTTGTTAATCATCTCACTGTTAACCAACTCAAACAAAGTCTTCAAATTCGCCATCTGAAATCTCTTCTTTTACTACACTTTTATTACGCTTTTACACCTATCTCTGTGGGACGATATTCGGTATTTTACCATTTTATTACTTGAAAAGACGATATTGGATCCCGTTGTATACTAGCTTTGAGATTCAATTATCACATGTCTTAGAGGTGTACAAACATCCGTATCAAGTTTTTGGCGCCGTTGCCGGGGATTGGTTCGCTAAAAGTTTTTAAAAGTATTTTAAAAGATTTGATTTTTCTAACACCTTTTGGATCTCATTTTTGAAGTGGTGTATGACAAGAATACCACGTGGGGAATTATTTGAATTTGACCCGGTCATTGAAAGAACATTCCGAATTAGAAGAAGGTAACAAAGAATTTCATTAATTTTAGACCCTCCCATCATGGAACCACCACCACCAGGTTTTGAGAATAGGGGGCCTAGACAACATCTTCTAGAAAACCCACAAAGACAACCAGTATTTCATGATGCACCACCCATTTTTGGAAATCCACCGGAACACCCTTTTCAACATGAAGAACCAATTAATGGAGTTAATAATAATGAGGATACATAGTCAAATGGTAACAATGAACATAGGGATGAGATTACAAACATCATTAATCTTGCAAATTCCAAAGAGGGAAAAATTATGGACTACGCTATCCCTGATTTTGAGCAATTAAATTCAGGAATAGTTAGACCCCATATAACCGCCCTCCATTTTGAACTCAAACCTATCATGTTCCATATGTTGCAAACAAATGGACAATTTGCCGGAATGCCATCGGAGGATCCTCATTCTCATTTAAAATCTTTTATGGAGATCACCGATGCATTTCTGATCCCTGGGGTATCTAACGATGCCTTGAGACTCACTTTATTTCCATTTTCTCTAAGGGATCGGGCAAAGTCATGGTTTAACTCATTGACACCTGGTTCTGTACCTTCATGGAGCAGCATGGCTGAAAAGTTTTTGCGAAAATATTTTCCACCTACCCGTAATGCCAAGTCCAGAAACGAAATTTGCATGTTTAAACAAATGGACGATGAAGAAATTCCCGATGCATGGGAAAGGTTTAAGGAGTTGTTAAGGAAATGCCCTCACCATGGCATTCCTTACTGTATTCAACTCGAGACGTTTTACAATGGGTTAAACCCCATGGCTAAACAAATGCTCGACGCGACATCAGGAGGGGCCTTTACAACTAATACCTACAATAACGGGTATGAAATTCTAGAAAAGATTTCAGCAAACCATGGACATTGGGCTGATCCACGTGCCCAAACGCAAAAGAGGACCACTGGAATTCATGATGTAGACGCATATACTGCTTTAACAGCTCAACTCACTTCTATGGCCACTATGCTTAAAAACATTACTTCGGGCCAAGGAGCACAGCCAGCTGCCACTACACCTATTCCAGCAGTACTCTCAGTGCAATGTGTTTGTTGTGGTGGGGAACACTCTTATGAACATTGTCCTCATAATTCTGAATCTATAAACTATGTTCATAACAGATCTGGTCCCTATAACAACACTTACAATGCCAGTTGGAAACAACACCCGAACTTTTCTTGGAACAGTCCATGTTTAAATCCACCCACACAAAAACAACAAGGAATTTCAATTTTTCAACCACAACATCAAGCAAGTAGCTCTCAAAATCATCACCAAGGTTTTCAAACTACTCAACCATCTTTTCAAAACAACCCACCTTCACAAGATGATTCGTCATCTTCTTTGGAAGCAATGATGAAAGGGTTTATGACCCAAACACAAGCTTTCTTAACCCAACAGCAAACCCAAAATCAAGTTCAACAGCAACAAAATCAATCTATGTTTAATCAGCACAGTGCAATACTTAGGAATTTGGAAACCCAAATCAGTCAACTCACACTCAACCAGACCAATAGGGCCATGGGCACTTTGCCCAGTAACACGGAAATCCCAAGAACCTTAGGAAAGGAGCATGTTAAAGCAGTGACCCTTAGAAGTGGTAAGGAATTATCAAAGACAGTGCAAAAAGAATTTGGACCAATGACTAAATCTGAATTTGAAAAAGACATGAGGTCAGAGCAAAATGCTAAATCTAGAATCTAAGCCCCAAAAGGAACCTGATGCACATGCCGACAAATAAAAAGGTTAGGCTTAACACCTAGTGAAGTCAAGAGTTTTAACATGAATGAACAAATCTTTAAAAGACAGAAATCAGTTGTAAAGCAAGATCCTTCGAAATATTGTACTTCAAAATGGAAACGACACATTTTCCCATAATATACACTTTTAAAGACAATACTTCCCAAACATGCATTTCTTATAAAACGATGCAACCCGTAACTCACCCAAAACGGGGTCATAGTTCGATACTCAAATGTGATAAAATGTAAATAGTACTTCATATCCCAAAGCACCCCAAAACACAGGTAGGACATAATACTCGACCCTTAAATAACGGAAAACAATCCATATAAATATGATACACCATTAAAACATGGAACTGAATCTCAATACTCACGCGACCATAAAATGGAATAAAATCCAAATATTAAAACGTGGACAATTAAATATCCAAAATACGAAGGGCCGACGACAGGGGCTACCCGTATCCGTTGAGAGCGGAGGAACACAAAAGTATGCCACTCATACAACGTTAATCGTATGACACTTCACGACACACAAGCCCAAGTGTCCCTACGACTCCCTTCAAGCTACACCAAAGAGTCAGCTGACCTTAGCGAAATATTAACGATAATATCTCTCAAAGGCCCGACCCAAGGGGGATACAACCATGGCATTGCACCACCTGGAGGAGGTCCCAAAACGCCCATCAAATGACTACTCCAAAGCCATGATAGCACAACCCGGACTCAGCCCTCCTAGTGTATCCCTTGAAAGGACAAGGTCATAACCCATGAGTCCCGGAGTCCAACCCTGTACCACCCAAATGACCATCAAATAAGACTGACTTACGTGCCTATGGATCCAATGCAACACAGTCTAAAATTACACGACTATACCTGAATGACAACAACACTCGAGCCTGTAATTATAAATATGCAATAAAATGCATTAAGATGTAAGCCATGAAATGGGACTCTACATCGAGCCATTAAACCCGTACAAATGTCCACAAGACTCTTTTAAGCCAATCATCGAGCTAAAATGCTAAAAATCCATTTGACCAATACTCAATGGTCCCCCAAATAATGAAATGTCTTTAAACAACGTTTACAAAGACACATACCTTAAAGACGAGATTAACCCAAAACTCAACACATAATGGGACCAAAGGTTTTCCAAAGGGTTTATGAATGCAAATACACCAAAATGCATATAACAATGAAATAGACTTCATTTGTACCAAAATCACCAAGATGCATAGGTCATGAAATGGACTATATTTGTACGAAATCCCCAAAATGCATAAATCATGCTATTACTTATCAAGATGTCCAAATCCCAAATGTGAGCATTTTATGAAACTAAAATAATCCAAGTTTATCAAATATGAAAACTCATTAAAATACTCACACTTTGACAAATACCAAGTGAAATACATTTTTACTTCAAAATGCTCAAAACTTATCAGCAGTTAACCATTTCATGTAAAATACTTTAAAATAACCATTTTGGCATGTACACCATTTTCACAAATCAAGTTGAACTCACCTTGCTAGATTTAGGCTAAATCTAGATTTCCCCCCAACTAGAGCTCCTTTGAAGAACACTTGGATTCTCAAGTCAAAACTTCCAAAAACCTAAATCCATACATGTTCAACCATAAATAACACAATCAACCACAAAGAATCGTTTCCCAAACCATATACATGAATACCTCAACTAATACCGAAACCCTAACTTCCATAACTGAAAAGAATAGAAGATTACCTTAACCCAAGCTTGAAACCGCCAACCAAAACACTTCTAGTTCACCAAAATGGTTACAAACCTCCAATCTATGAAAGAAATCACAAAGGGTGGATGAAACCCTTGAAAACTTTGGGGAAGAAGATGAAGAGGGAGAGATGAGGAGCTTACCACCACAACATACT